>JAHWFP010026933.1:0-21354 GCA_023313725.1 Lithobius niger
CATCAAGAACAACAATCACAGTTTCTGTACAAAAGTTGTTGATGTATTTGTTCTCATTCTCAATGTCACATGGACTGCAATTAATAAACAAATGGCACACGTTCAACGCGTCCAGATCATCACTTTCCAAAATTGTTCACATATTTGTTTATAACGATCCAAATGACATCACGTATTATGCACAACTTTCTATCACGTGGCACGGAGTCACAGCTCAACAGTAGCACTATCGACAACGAAACCATTTTCACACTTCGCACAAATTTGCTATCAGCAGTCAACACCACAACCCAGACCACTCCAGCGATCTGGTACGTGAAGAAAATAGCGGTCCATGGCTTCACAGAAGCGCTTCCGATACATTTCGGGTGACACCACAGTTGGCATTTTGCCTTGTCCTCCCATGATTCCCGAAGATTTCACCATCATCTCAATCTTTTTATCCCATGTAAACGTCCGAATGTAATCTGTGAATACACCAAGACGTCAAAGCCATTATGAAAGACCACTGTTTTTCGCGCTATAAAAGAAGACTGCCAGTAACATTTGTGGACCAAGTTGAGTACTTTTTACCCAACAGTGAGAGGAAATCAACCATATTGTTAAAGGAAAGTACGGTGATTTACACTTGTATTTGCACTGAGGCCTTGTTAAAAACTCAATACAAAAAAAAAAATTAAAATCCGCAGCTGACAGGATTTAGTATAAAATTACCGTTAAATCACGTATTAAACACCCCTGTAAAACTAAAATGGTTTACGTTCTAAATCTTGAAATAGTTATGTTAAAGCCCACCTCTTAAATGGAAATTTTCTGCGGTAAAACTAACTAGCAGCATCAATTATTTAAGGAAATTAACTTTTTATTCAAAGCGATTCACGAACGTTAACACCCGTTTAAATTCGCGCGGCCATTTTCCGGTAAGTTGGCATGAAGTTGAATCATTTTCCATCCAGAACAGAGTAATCCACACCAACTTCTGGAATCACCCTCTCCCGGAGAGAAAATGATGCTAACCTCAGAATACCTTCCAGAAAACAGCACACTTGCACAGGCATTAATGACCATGAATGGCATTGGGTATAAAGGTTTGTGTGGTTAGAATTAGTTTTAACTGTGAATTATGTTGGATTCTGAAAGAGTGACGATCTAATAAACTAAATTTTTGAATAAGTAAATGAGAATAAAGACATTGTATCTTTGCTTGACTGAATCCAGATCACATATGTGAATGATCGCATAATCACTGCCTTTTTTGTAATGGAGTAAACATGCCCTGTCTACAGAAGCACGGTTAGAAAGCGGTCACTTGAAATCAAGCTGCTCTCGTCGCCCACACAAATCTCTAGCCAGACTGTTTCACCTGTTTGGGCTCATCAGAAGAGAATACTCTCAAAATACCGGCAAACGGCGTTTACAGTAGTTTGAAATCGACATAACTTTGGAAAAACACACACAACCACCAGGCAGAAACACAACAAAGTTCCTTTGAATTTTCGTTGAAGTCCACACCTGTTTACCTTCATCAGAAAAATGTCAACAACGCAAAAGACGTCCGAAAACTACATGTCTAACGTTCGCGAATTCCAGATTTAACGTTCGCGAATTCCAGATTTAAAAAAAAAGAAAACCAGAAAGTTTTTTGTTTTTTTTTTAAATCTGGAATTCGCAAACTTTAGACATGTAGTTTTCGGACGTTTTTTGCGTTGTTGACATTTTTTCTGATGAAGGTGAACGGGTGTGGACTTCCCCGAAAATTCAAAGGAACTTTGTTGTGTTTCTGCATGGTGGTTGTGTGTGTTTTCCCGAAGTTATGGAGAATACTCTGTGGATGAGAGCAAAATGAAGATTCTCCCAGAGAACTTGTTCTCGCCAGGAGAATCTAAGTTCTCTGAGTGGAATCCGACGAAACTGTGTTACAAGATTGGGATCCTTCCCTATGCCTACGGCGCTTTTTTACCTCATTAATGCAGTCATTTATGCAAAATATTGCGTCACTTCCGCCTCTATCCCGCTTCCCCCTACCCTGTCCGCGTCCACTCACTCTTTTCTTGCTGTGAACGCACGATTCCATGCAGGGAGGCGGGCGGGCCGTGTTTTGTAACACAGTTTCGTCGGATTCCATTCAGAGAACTTAGATTCTCTTGGGGAGAACGAGTTCTCTGGGAGAATCTTCATTTCTCCTTCGTAGAATCCTCCTCACTGTGTTACAAGATTGGGATAGATTAGGAAGCAGTGCATACCTCGGAATCGCTCCAAAGATGCCTGTGGCGACCTTGGTCCCACTTAATAATCAACCTGTACCTACCCCCCAGGGACCCCACTCATCTGCCGCCTCGGCGTCCAAGTACGGGTTCCAGAGGAGAGCCCCTGCGCTCCGCAAGGGATACGGTCCCTCCTTGGCGCAGGCCAACAGCCGGACGAACCAGGCTGCACCCTGCCAGTCCGGTGTCACCAGTACTGCCCACTCAACTTGATCCATGATGAGCTTGTCTACGCAACGTCCAATTAAAGGAGACACGGGGGGACAAAGATACGGAAAGAACGGGCCCCAGTTCACACTGAACGCATCCACAAACTCTGCCCCTGGGCAGCGTCCCCACGACCCAAATCGCTGCAATTGGGCCGTTGTCTCCGATGCGAACACGTCCCCGTCTGGCGTCCCAAACCACCTACAAATCTTCTGGAACGCCGCAGTACACAATCTGAAGTCAAATCTGTCCCAGAAATTTCAAGACAGACCATCCGCTGTCATATTCAACTTCCCCGGCACAAATGCCGCCTGTACCACACAATCCAACTGACTTCTACGGTGATCTAGGCAACGGACCATGGCATTTAGCATCTGGGACTTCGTCCCCCTTGATGATTCACATACGCCACAGCCACTACATTATCCGAAAGGATTTGCACGACCCATCCCGTGACCAGGTCTCCAAAAACGTCTAGCGCTTTAAGCATAGCCAATAATTCCCTCGCATTTATATGCAAGGCAGCCTCCCTGGGCTGCCACCTCCCCTGCGCTTGCGAATCCCCAGTGGCTGCTCCCCAGCCCATGTCCGAAGCGTCCGTTGTCACCACTACTGCGGTCTCCACAGAGACCCAGGATTTTGCTACCACTGAGCGACTCAGAGCCTTCGCCCACCAGCTCAAATCCTCGCAAGATCCTTGCGAGAGGCTTCTTCCGTGCACTCCCGCACGAACCCAGGTCATGTTGCCACCAACGCGTGTGCAACTTGACGTTCTCCACGGCACACAACAAACTTTCTGCCAGCCCTAACAACCTTTGAAGCTCCTTAACAACCGTGACCGGGTCTCGTTGCAGTCCGGCAACCAAGCGCACCATACGAGCCTGTTTCTCAGGCGGCAGCTCAAAACGGGCCGACTTTAGATCCAACATCATACCCAAAAATTGCAAAGTCTGCAACGGTACCAGCACACTCTTTTCGTAGTTTACGAAAAAACCTAACTTCCGCAAGGTTTTTAACACTCTCCGCACATCCCGCCGCACACCTGCTGCGGACGGGCCTATTACTGCAAAATCATCCAGGTAAACGAAAATTAACACACTGGCCCGGCGCAAGAAGCGTCTCACCACTGACATAAGCTTCATAAAAGTACCCGGGGCCGAAGCCAACCCAAATGGCAGCACACAAAAACGGTAAAGACAACCCTACCAGGAAAACATCAACAATCGTCGTGCACCACCCCTTATTGCCACTGCATAGTATGCTTGAGACAGATCGATGGTAGCCATCCACCACCCTGGCTGTAAATGCTCTACTACCCTCGGTAGTGTATCCAAGTAGCACTTCCGTACCACTACAAACTCATTCAAGCCTTTCAGGTTCAAAATTATCCTGATCGATCCGTCTGGCTTTGCCACTGAAAAAATAGGCGACACATATCCTACACTCCCGTTTTTCACTCTCTCAATTACACCTTGAGCTAACATCTCGCTCAATTTCGGGGCAATCTCCTTCGCATCGTCAAGTAATGGCGGCCTCGCCGAAACCGCCCTCAGCGGTGGCGTATTTCCCAACTCTAGACCAGCACCGTCTATAATATCCAACACCGCCGGCGACGCCCCAATGGCCACCCACTCTGCCCTACGGCCTCTCAAACTTCCAGCACGCCATGTGCTCATTATTTCCCAGCTCCGTTCCAGCGTTTGTATTCCAACAATCCAACCGCACACACAACCAAAATCATCTACTCACGCTCGGTAGAGCCGATGCCGTACATGCCCTAGCGTTTCGCATCGCCCAAAAAAATAAATTTTTAAAACCGAGCCATTCGTACCGTTTTACCACCACAACCACTTTTTCCACCGTCCGCCACGTGCGGCTCCTGTCGGTTCGGTCAGTTACCGACTCCGACCATGGGTTTCACATATGAACTCCCAAACACACTTCTCTTCCAAATTCCGCCACACAAACCAAAAATAAATACTACGAACCTGACAATCCGTATGAAACCACTGCCGCCACGTGCTCAAGAAGCAGTTATATCCCCGTGGGGACGTACTTGGCCGGCCTAACAGGCCGCCACGTTTTTCGTTCTCACACATCTGCCGCTACCATGCCGGCCACCATCTTAATACTCTCCAACCAGTATCGATAGAAATACTCACCACCAACCGCGTAGCCTCGTAGCCACGCTGCTTCGCTTGGAAAGATGGCGCACTTCAGTTCAACTGCGAAAAAGATCGTTCGAAACGAATCTTCCTTAGTAATTCAACAGTCTTAGCTTAAGAATGTATGACTGCACGCGCCAGCGGCAAGAAAAAGAGTGGGTGGACGCGGACAGGGTAGGGGGAAGCGGGATAGAGGCGGAAGTGACGCAATATTTTGCGTAAATGACTGCGTTAATGAGGTAAAAAAGCGCCGTAGGCATAGGGAAGGATCCCAATCTAGTAACGCAGTGAGGAGGATTCTACGAAGGAGAAACAACTTTGCTGGAGGTAATGTAACACAAGCACGAAACTGGACTGGTTTCAGCATGCTAAAAAGCAGAAACTACTGCTTGTTTGGGGCACCATTCTACTGAACTTTAGACGCGGGTTAAACACTCGATCTACA
Source organism: Lithobius niger (assembly GCA_023313725.1). Taxonomy (NCBI): domain Eukaryota; kingdom Metazoa; phylum Arthropoda; class Chilopoda; order Lithobiomorpha; family Lithobiidae; genus Lithobius; species Lithobius niger. The sequence continues at coordinate 5,082 of JAHWFP010026933.1, forward strand.
GATCTGTAAGTGAGCGCAGTTTGATTTCAAGTGATCAACTGCTTTTAACAGGGTGTCTAACATTCAGTACAATGGGCTCCAAACAAGCAGTACTTTCAGATTTTTAGCTTGCTGAAACCAGTACGGTTTTGTGCTTGTTAAAGTTCGAATAAGGGTTTGCTTAAGTTAATGCCCACCCACGATTTTAGCCAAATTTTAACAACATAGGCCCACGGGCATTCACCAAAGAATTCAGTGCTTTTCTCTTGGTACCATTTCTTGCCACTAGAATGATGTCGATGTCAACCAACTGTGTCAATCTCACAATCTATTGAAACAACTCTTGCATTTTTCAGATGTTTTATTTTATTCTTTTCAAATAGAATGTTTTTTTGGAGGGGGGGGGGAGGAGAAGAAAATTAAAAACACATACATAAAACTTCCCACAATGGCGTGACAAGGACATCTAGTGACAAGAAATGATATCTAAAATGGAAGAATTTGTTATTAATATTGTATAAAATTCTGTGTGCAATTCTTCTTTTTGCAATCAAAAGTGTTCAAAAAGATATATCATTTTACTATACAAGCATGTATTTGACCAGTGAATAGCCAGTTCTGCTTCCGCTGCATTTGGAAGTACAAAGTACTAGCGGTAAATGAATAATTAGTGATCATGTTGAAAAGCTTGCAGTGAAATACATCACCCAGTTAACAAGCACACAAAAAAATTGAATTTTCAAAGCTGCAGCAATACTTCTTCAGGCAAACGAGGCGACAGTACTGCAGCAGCTTCAGAACTTCAGTTTTAATGGCTTGCAATGACCAGAGTGGACTTAATTGCACGTTCTCTAATATCTCAGCGAGTACGTGCGTATTTTGTAAGGTTGTACTGGTGACCTGCCAAGCCGAACTTGGCCGATTAACTTAATTTAATCTGCCACATGCTGCTTCACACTCGTGTGTACGCTTTTCTTCATCTCCCCAACATAGGTCGCTTCACACCCACCGCATGGAATCTGGTACACCTTCTTGAGTGTTGGTCATTCCTCTAACGACGTCGTACAGGGAACCATTGTTTTCTTCGACTCTGGATTCGTTGCTCATCCCTCCTCTCGGGCCTCTTTCTTCTCCAGCAGCTGGCATCTTGGTTTTTCTCAACAGCTGATTCTTTACGCCTTTCTCATTCGCGAGTTCCCTGGATGACATCCTTAGAGGAGTGACCAACACTTAAGAAGGTGTGTACCGAATTCCATGCGGTGCTCGTGAAGCGACCTATATCGGGAAGACGAGGAAAGGCATACACATGAGGGTGAAGCAGCTTTTATGGTGAATTTAAGAATGAAGTAGCAACCGGCAGCATAGCCACCCACTGCAAGTGAACGCAGCACTCTGTGAACTGGAGAGGAACAACTACTCTACTGGTATCTAATTCGAAGAATGATTGATGTTTCAGGAATCCTTACGAGATCCAACAGCACCATAAAAACAACTCATGAATCTACAGAGGGTTAGAAGCGATGCTGCAAAGAAGATGGAGTAGCAGACTTTGGCAGTACACGAGGTTACGCAGAGAGCCATTTTTGAAAACCTCAAGCAACAGGAATGTAATTAGAGTGAGGATTGTACGTTGATGTGCCTGATGAAGCCAGATTTTTGTATACACTATCAAAAATTAGCAAGTTATGGACAATTGCAAGTAGCTGTTGTTGATATTGGAAGCAAGCCGCTAAGCGGAAAAGCAATTTTTGCATCAAACAGTACGAACTTTCAAAGTAAACAATACAAATTTGTCTACGCAGTTCGACCTCAAGTGTGGGGGAGATCTTTAACTGGGGCTCTTGGTTCAGGAAGTGGTGTTGGTACTTGCCCCTTTAGAGCCAATTTGGCTTTCATCTTGTGTTGTGGTGGCGTTTAACTGACTGCGTCAACAGATTGTGCAAGCATCATGAGAGAAAGCTGTCTCGGCGTGCTCAGATTTTCAGTATCTGCCTCATCAAATCTGTTGCGGCTGAGTCTTTTCAAGTTCTGGGTATTCCGAAAGAGGAAGATTGAAAGAAAAGGTGAAATGCAAACCGAGGTTTGCTAGTGTCAAGATGTAGGAAGTTGGCAGCAAAAATATGTACCAACATGGTATCAGATTGTCTGATACTGTTGGCATCAAATTCTGGATGACAATGCTTGGTAGCTCGGCTTGGCCAGCAAGTTATTTTGAAATTAATCGGTTCGGCATCGGCTCGGTGAGAAAAATCCAGCTTGGTGTAGCCGTAGCTATTAGTGAAGATGAAGTGCAGCACTGGATACTTCACTATGTTACCAGAGATGTGTGCAAAAAAAGGCAGGAAGTCAGATCTTACTGAAAACTCTTATCATTTGATCAGATTTGCAACAATCAGCAAGCAGCTAAGTGTAAAAGCAATTTTTTGTTGTGAGCAAACGATTGGAAATATCAGCGCAGGGAGTGTGTAGCTTTGAGCCATGTAACACACAGTATAAGCAAGTGGATACAACCCTACCACCTTATTTTAAAATGTTTTAAAGCACGACAACCTTCAAAATGGGATAAGTACACGAATAGGAAGATGAGCATACGAGAAACCGTATAAGACAATACTACACACACAAAAAAATATTAAAATTAATTTTACCCAGATGCTACATCTGTACAGTATTCTTACAGACCACATTCATCCCCAAATTATGTTCGGCATAAAGCATGACTTCACAATACAATAGTGTGTAGCTTACATTACCCTTTGCTCTTACCATGATTTTGCTTTGGTACAAGTACGAAGAAAAGAAAAAGAAAAAAAATGTGACCAGTTCCACTAGTCTTTTTTTCGCACAAATGCAAAAGAGAAGAAAAACTCAAATGTCAGTTAATTACCACAAATTTTATGTTTTTATGTTTATAATGCTTCCAATGCAAGCTTTAACTTCCAAGTATTCATTTTTCTAGTTCCATATGTAGGAGGTCATTTGTGGTAGTCTACCAGCATTCACTTGGTTTGGAAATGAAGACGCTGACTACTGGGCTGTGTTTACCCGCTCTGCTCGGGATCCCCCTCACATAGTTCACGATTCCGAAAAACATCGTTAATTTTCGTATTGTGAAACTCCATTACAAAACGAACAAAAGTCACTAGAAAACGCTCACTTTCATAACAAAAGACGCTCACATTGTCTAGCAAACTTTCGATAGTTAGCTAATCTTCCTTAGGCCTTAAAGTTAGTGTGGAATCTATTTACATCTGTTATCGTCTGCTTGTTCGTTGCCTGCTCCAAACTTTGTGCAAAGTTTGGAGCATGGCAGCGAACAAGCAGACGATAACGGAGATGTAAACAGAGGCCAAACTAACTTAACGCCTGAGGAAGGTAGTAGCCAACTATCAAAAATTCGCTAGACAGTGTGAGTATCTTTTGTTGTGAAAGTGAGCGTTTTTCTAGTGATTTTTGATCGATAGTTCATGATGTGCCTAGGGACCTACTTTTTCCTCTGTCTTGTGTCGTCCTTATTTGGGGGTGTTGCATATGAAAGGGTTTTCGAGTAGCATGTTACACACTGTATTCCCTTTTCATTTTTGTTTATTTTTTTAAATTTTGCTAATGGATGCAGTAAGGTGGCTGGCTATTCTAACTGCGTGTTTTATAGGTGGTAACTGTCCATTTGTCCGTTACTTTTCAACAAAGGCGAACCCAAAACCAAAACAAACTACGCTATCCAAATGCACGAATTACACAACATAACAAAGAATTAATTCAACAAGACGCTTCAGGGCTAGGATTTGAGAGCAGTGAGCAGCAAGCAGTGAGAAACAAGCAGTGTTGAATGCTGAAGGGCTACAGGCAACGGGTGAATGCTACGGTGCAACAGGGCTGCTGATATGGTGCTAGAAACGGGCGTTTGTTGAGCGGGGTTTAATGACATTCAAACATTCATCCTTGTGCAGAAAAGCTTCAAACAGAATCGCTAATACAATGCAAATTAGATTCCTTTCTTGTGAATTGGTCTCTTTTTATGCATATCCATGCATGCACACCATAAGAGTTCACACCATAGTACACACGCATCAAAGAAACTCTTTCCCAGAAAAAGAGTTATGAATCTTTGTTAGGAAAATACGTTGGGCGGAAAGGCCGTATAACTGGATCAACTATAAACAGAAAAATTGCATACTTACCAATGATTCCGACCACTAATTCTGGTTTGCCTTCCTCAATACCAACCAGAAGAGAGTAATCCATCACGTATTGGCGGGCAAGAAACTGGGTATCGTTATTGATGGCCAACGTAAGTACTGTTTTCGAATGAGGTCGGATGTATAACGGGCTGTCACAAGTCACTGTGAAAGTAAATATACAAAACTTTAATAAAAATTACCTACGTAGAATTTACATTATATACCAGCAAAGAACAGGGTTCGTACACCAGAGACTAAGCCATTTTCATGGAAGGCCAACTTGAAGCCAAATTCAAGGCTGTTTTGCACATCAAATTGTTAAAAATTACCTTACAATAAATCAATCTTTTGGCTAGCCTATAATCTATAATTGAATAAACATCTATTTAAAAGTTATTTATTATACCCCCATCGCGGGACAAGTTGCCTTTCCAATGCCGCACTTACCGTGAATACGAACGAAGGCACGTTGTATCGTTAACAGAAGATAAGCATTAGGCTGACGAATTTTTTTTTTAAATTTAAGCATAAATTATCTGTATTTCATCAAACGTAGCATGCTAACAAAATTCAAGGCCATTTCAAGGCTCTTATAAAAAACATGCCAATTTTCAAAGCTTTTCAAGCCTTGAATTTTTGGTTTTGAATTTTAAGGCTTTTCAAGGAATTCAAGGCCTTGTACAAATTCTGAAAGAAGATTCATATAACTTTTATTTTCTCAAACATTAATACCTTTTTATTTTTTCTCTCTCGTAATTCATTCCCCCCCTCATTGTTTACATATTATTTTCCCTATCAATTACAGATAATTTTTTCTTCCTACGTTGCATTTTTATTTTCCTGCATTCATGTATTTCCCTCCAAATTTATATTTTGTCAACATAACATTTGTGTATTTTTCCAAATCATTTCCCCTACCTTTTCTCCTTCCCACAAGTAATCCCCCCCCCCCCCGCCAAGTATTTTCATATTCCCAAACATTTACCAATTTCCCACACTACCTTTACATCATTACGTTAAACCCATTCGACCCCACAAAATATGATTTTTAAAGTGATACGCCAACATCTACTGCTGTCCTCTAACTTACTTTTCACCAAGTTTTCATCCAGCAAAACGAGTTCACCCTCTTGCTTTCCAGTTGTATTGACCATGCGATTGCGCACCGAACCCTTTAGGTCAAATTTCTGTGTGATGTTGCGACCATAAAACAGGTTTTCTATCACCAGTAAATCCATCTTAGATGCAGCATTGGTTTGGCTGTTCTTGTAACCAATGCGGTAAACTCCGACAATCTTGGCTAATACAGTAGGTTTCTAAAACACAAGAAATGTCGCATTTAAGTAATCATATACAGAATTGCAGTTTCAGGCTAACAAATTTACAAAAATAAATAAATAATAATAATGGGCGAGATTATAATAAGGATGACTTTCACCACAGATTCTGCCAGTGCCACTATTACTAGTATAGTAGGTGCCTTAACGTCGCCCAGCCAATAACGATTCGAAATCAATTTTTTTTAATACAGGGCTTGATTGCATATTAATGTTTTTGTTATTGTGGCTTCAGCAACAATTTTTAAGGTCCATTTTTGATTAAATTTTATTTTTTCTAAATAATTCAAAAACGTTATTTTAAAGATAAAATTAATTTTTACTTATCCTAAAATACTTACCTTTAGTTACTAGCTAAATTTTGCTCAACGCTCAAAGACCTGAAATTTTACTTTACAACGCATGTCCACCTGGGGTGTGCATGTTGGCCTCCCATAATGCATCGCCACCCATCCTCACATTCGTTTGAAGAATTAATCTGTTCAGCAAATGCGGGGACAGAGTGGGTGGGTGGACACTAAAGATAAGATTCATTTTTTAAATAACGTTTTCACTACTATCCGAAAATACTTCCCCTTAGTTACTAGCTGACTTTGTCTAAAAGGAAGTGGGTCGAGCTAAGCCCAGAACTAAAATGCAGAGACAATAGGCTACCACAGCATTTAATAATTCTTATTCATGAAAGTAAGGTACTCACCTGAAGCAAATTGGCTACATCTTCCGCCGAGCAGCCGGGCATGACTTTTTTCCCACTGTGTTGCCAGCCATAACGTGTTCTTTTATTTGTGCACCGACTATGGCTCCCACTGAGATGGCTCAGGTAGTGGCTAATTGAAGTGTTCTTATTGCGCCATGCGCAGGCGCTCACAATTCCGTCTAAAGGCAGGCCAACTGCAAATGCCCAAGACGAAGCTAACGCTCTCAACTCACGCGTTCGCATCTCTGGGGGAAGATCCAAACGGTTGCGGTTTATAAAGTAGGCATGGCAAATCACATCACAATCCAGTACACAATTTTAGTCGAGGGAACCGGAGTAGACGTCGGGGTCACAGAATTCTTGTCCACCAGAAAAAATAGCGGTGTCGATTAGAAGTCTTATCTTGTCACGGCTGTGTTGAAGACAGTAGTTCGGTGTCTTGGAGATACACTTTCAACAATCGAACATGACACCGCGAATGTTCATCAGCTGAAGGGTCCACCACCGGAGCTAGGACTTTGAATACTACCGGGCATAGGGCCTCATTAGGAACCTGATTCTGGCTCAGAATTTCACAGGAAGAGACAAGTCATTTTTGACCAATCCTTACTGAAGCAAATATGGCCATCCTCTTTGGAGAAAGCGGCTAACTCACTTTGGCAAACTGCCGTGGACATAGCTACCAAAACACTGTCTTCTGAGCCATATGTAGTAACGACACTTTGTGGATTGGTTCATACTGATTCACCATCAAACTGGACAACACTAAAGGAATGTTCCAAGAGGGAAACGATGACAGACTCACGGTCGAATGTAGTCAAAGGCGTGTAAGAGCCGAGAAATTACCTTGGAGTTCCGGCCTCCGAAGGACGATTGCAAGTCAAAACAGAGTGAGTGACGGACCGGTACCCTTTGATGGTAATGGGAGACAGGCACAACTGGAAGAGATGGTCCAGTAAAGTTGCCAAAGAAGTAATCGAAGAATCACAAGGATTCACACCATGTTCGGTACACCAGGTAAACCAACTCTTGCCACTTGGCTCCGTAAACCTTCACAGTCGACACTATAGCATTGAAGAAGGCATCTTGTCACGGCTCACGAAAAGCCTGCCGACCTCAGGTTCAAGGTTAACGTCTGCACTCGTGAAGATGTAGACAGGCCACATTTTGGTGGAGGGTCTCGGCCATTTGTTGCGTCAGGAGGTCCCACGACAGCAGCAGCTGGACCCGATCCTCCCTTGACAATTTCAACAGATCCACAAATCACGATGCATTGGGCAAACCCGGGGCCACAAGAAGGAAATCGCCGTTTGACTCTTGAATATTCGTCAGGACCCTTTGAAAGAAGAAGAACGGGGGAAAGTCATAACCGAACATTCTGTACCAATTCAAGCTGAGACTGTTGGTCCCCCAGGCTAGGTGATTCAGGAATGGGGACAAAACTAGTGGAATCTGGTGGTTGTGGCGCGTGGCAGAGAGGTCTATCCACGGAGTGCCCTACTTCTAAAATGTCTCTGCAGATCTTTGGAGACAGATTCCATTCCGTGGTCGGCACCTTGTTCGATTGTGACAGTTCATCTGCCATATCGTTGAGCTTCCCAGCAATGTGTTTGGGGTTCCTATGTCACATCAAGTTCTTAACACAAGGAGAACAGGGTGGACACCTCTTCCATCAGTGTGGGAGTGGGTCCCACCTTCTCGATGTACGTACGCAATGGCAGTTATATTGTCTGACATAATCGCAACCACTTTGCCCTTCAGACGAGAAGACCATCTGCTTAGAGCATAAACGATGGCTCGGAGCCCAGCGTGTTAAGGTGCAGAGCAGCCTCCTCCGCCGACTAGATTCGTGATGTCATCAAGTCGTCCATGTGGACTCCCACTCCACTGTCGAAGCCTCCGTGAAAAGATGAACACCTAGGCTGGGGTTGTGAACAGGAACACACATCGCTACATCATCCGGTTGAAGCACCAAAGAAGAGAGACCAACCATCCATCTGACCTATGACTGCAGACCCTCCATCATGGTCTGAAGCTTCAAGGCTCTCTCTGGAGACGGGCAGATTAGGAAGTTGACCATGTCGATATCTAACCCTAGAAAAACAATGGACTGAGCCGGTTGAAAGCGAGACTTCGAAGCGTAGACTCCCAGGCCCAGATGTGCAAACAGTGACCAGCAAAAACGGAACTCTTGAAGGAGAAGCGATGCACACGCATCTCAGAAAAGCCAGTTGCCCAGGTAAGCATGGCATCGAATATACCAGCTGTGCAGAAACTCCACCACAGGGCGCAGAACCGAGGTCAACAGATGGGGTGCCGTAGCCAGCCCGAAGGACAAACCTTGAAATGGTACGTCAGGCCGTTGCAAATGATGGGTAATACATGAAATATGGACAGATGGAGGGGAATGTCCTGTAGATTGATGACAGATGACCCCCCCCCCCATACCACGAACCAGAGATTCTTTCACCGAAGCCAACGTCTCAAACAAAGTGCACAAACGAAATGTGGGGAAGGGTGGCCACGTATGATGGGAGGCCAACATGAATGCTTCCAGGTGGAGAGCTTCAACACCCTCTTAAAGTGAAATTTAAGGTCTTTGAGCATATAAACAATATTTTTAGCTAGTACGCAAAGGAAAGTATTTTCGAATAGTAGTAAAAACTATTTGAACTACGACGTCTTATTAGCACCAATGGATAGCGCTTGATAAAATGATTAGAAATGTTTATTTAAACTCCAAAAACGGTCAAAATCAGGCAGAGTTATGGATTTGGACATGAATATAAGATGAGAATGCAGTTTTAACTTAACAAGTTCAAAAAAAAAAATACCACACCTTATTCAGGCCAGTACAGTCGCAATGAAACAGCTCCGAACCTAATTATTCTGACTATTCTATGAAATGTTGGGAACTGTACTGTTAAATGTGCTTTCATTGGTAAGGTTGGAAGTAGAAAACAATTTTTTTTCCAGAATTACTTCAGGCTATTTTACACAGTCAGTGATGGCAAGTTATGGTTTACGAAGAAACTGGGTAACCGTTTTTTAGTTATTTATTTTATTTATATGTGTTGCCATACACAAGGTGCAATGTTTGATTAAAAAAAAATGTGTAACACGGGATGAGGAAGAAAAACATAGGGGACAACCACGTAATATTCTGCCAAATAGATACCGAAGCGACCAAACACACACTGAAACAATCAAATACACAAAATAGATATTCAAATATAATCCCAAAGCTACAGTCTGTATTTTGGATAAAAGACAAGTTCTTAGCAACTTCTGATGTGATTACCCATTACATGGTTTCAAGAAGGTTGTCATATTTTTTACTTATTCCTTTAAGTAGTGGCCTACTTAAGTGGCCGTGTCAGTCTGGCTCAGCGGTAGGACCATGGCCTTTGATTTCAAATGTTCTGGGTTCGATTCCCCGCTCAGGCAGTCTGACATGTAAGTCCAAAAGGCAACGTAAATAGGTTTGCATCTGTATGTAGTACTACTTATTCCTTTAAAACTTATGCTGCAGAAAAAGAGCTATCAACATGGGGTTTGGACCAGTAGAAGATTAGAGAAAAACTTTTAAAACTGTATTAGTCGTGTGCCAAACATAGGGGTGTACTAGTAGAGCTGAGCTGGCAACAGAAGAGTTGTGTATCGAGCCGAGTTAAGTATTTGGTGAACAAAGTTTCTTGGCAATTTTTTAAAAATTTGTTACGATAACAACAAGTAACATTCTGCATAACTGTAAGGCTGTGCCAATACTACTTCTATCGAGCCGATATCACATGACATCTGTTTTACCGATACCGATGCTAATTTTATTTAAGATAAGACTTCGTGTTGCACTCTAATTTCCAGAATCGTGGCAGTCTAACGACAGGAAATACAAAGTTCTACGAGCCGATACTGATTTCGTTCAAGCTGAGACTTTGTGTTGTGCTTCAATTCTGAAATTGTGGCAGTCAGCAGGCTGGGAACACACAGTTCTCAAGCAGCAATGTTTAAAGTGTGGTTTCCATGAATGAATCGCAAATTCCATTCCGATACTGATGTAATAAATACCTGTATTGACAATTCCAAAAATGGCATTTACTTTGAAAGTTCATCTCGAATAGAAAATTACACCAACGAAAACACGCAATTTCAAAACGAACACCTATAGCATCCTGCTAATTTTTGACAGGTAGTACCGTTGGTCTTCTTCAGGCACACACACACTTTTTTTTGAACCTCTGATCTACATCTACTACGTGGAGCGCAAGATTCAAACAGAGGAGTTTTGAAAATACCGTGTGTGCCTGAAGAAGCAGACCGGACTACCTGTCGAAAATTAGCACGATACTGTTGTTGGCGTTCTTCGTTTTGAAATTGTGGTTTCGTTGGTGTAATTTTGTATTGAATACCTGCAGACTTATCAATACAGTATCTCTGTGTCTGTATCGGTACGGCTTCAGTTTTAAGTATATTACTTAAAAATGGTTTGACTTTTAATCTATGCTACCCGAAAGCTCTTGCTGAAGCGATGAATTTGGTAAATTGGAATGTCAAATTCGGTCAAAATTGGCGAAGTTAACACATTTTCATTGGAATCACTTTTTGCGAGTACAGATGCAAGCAACTAGCCGAGTTGGATAACAAATTGCACGCTCGGCTCGGCTCAAATTTTTGTGTATCACATATGGTATCACATCAAAATGCCGCAGTAATAATGACGCGCGACAATGGGCTGTGCAAACAACAGCGTAAGCAAAAATACCGTTACGTAAAAAAACATCACACATGAAAAATGCCGCGAGCATTAACGCTGAACACAATAATTCTGCACTGCAAATAAAATCAACGAGACCTTTGTAGGCTAGTTCATTCTATCCCTAAAACCAGAAAACCATCTGCACAAATGAACCCACACTTTTTTTTTTATTTATCCTAACAAATAAACGGAGTCTTCATCAAAAACTAAAACTGGACTCAACATTTGACTCTTCTGCAGCAGACTTCTGATCCCCGTTCCAAACCTACCACCGTACAGTCAACAAAGTCAATTTGGCTTGCTCCATTTGATAAAGGCTTAATAAATAGAAAAAGATTGCTGTTACTTACTTCTTCCGCAAAGGCACGGGATACGTATTTGAAATAGTGTGGGGCAAACTCAAGGAATGACTGGAATTCAAAGCGAGACATCTGCTTCAAGATAAATCGATCATCTAATACAAAGAAACAAAAATCAGCTTATGGGTATACTGACTTAGTAATTTCAAGCTGTTATACTAGCACTAATCTGGAACGATAATGTATTGGTTCCATTTTATTTGTGTCAATTTTTATTACGTTAGTATTAGTCACAGCTACTTACCGTGCGTCTTGCAAAATGTCAAGCCGGATTTTCCCCCTTTTGCTTGCCAGCTGATGCAACGAGACAGAGATCGGATGAAACATTCCTCGCCATGCGGATATATTAGTTTGCGCAGTTTACGGAATTGCTCTGCGAAGTAAATACGGCAATAGAACTTGGCAGTGGGATCAGAAAACTGGACATTGATGTGGATGTCAGGGGCCGACTTGCTTCTGGATTTCTCACCTTCTTGACCTCCGTAGACAGCAAATTCTTTGTCGTCGACTGAAAACGTTAAATTGAATCAGCATGACTTAACACAAACCATCATTAGGCAATGATCGCATGTGTTCCATTATTAATTCACCGTTAGTTCTTTAGATCTGTGTAAGTAGCTGTAAAGGCTAATGATTTAAACATTAATCAACAATTTCATGGCTGTTCTTTACCATTCTCGTTTAACAGACAACCAAAACGGTGCCTAGTGTGCCAACGTTGGAATCGGATATCGGCCGGTTTTACCTGCATCGGTCTCGAGCAAACGCATCAGCTTTAGAGGTGCACCGATGCAGCATCGGACATCGAAATTCTGCCTTTATTGGCTTATTGGTCATCGGGACATCGTCATAAATTTTAGGCAGCAGATGGAAATCCACAATTTACAGTAAGTTTGTGACAGCTGCACTAACTTACTTTCATTTTACTTCCTTAAGTGGCACTATCACAAATTGAAAATCGTACAAAAAAATACTGTGGCACCATCTAGCGGCAGCAATATAACCTTTACAGCTTGATCCCAGGTGCACGAGGATGGACCAAATTTTCACTCAATAATTAAGGAAGCTAATGGCTTGTTTGTTTCCTTAAAAGAAATCGTTGTGAATTCCTTTGCTTGGCGCAAGCTAGTACTAGATAGAGCTAGATGTTGTCCGGGTATGCAGATTTTCAATCCGTGATAGCACCACTTTAAGCATCAGGCCACTAGATATCGGAATTAAATAAATACAGATGCAAACCTATTTACGCTGCCATTGGACTTATATGTCACACTGCCTGAGCGGGGAATCGAACCCACTACCTTTGAAACCAAAGGCCGGGGTCCTACCGCTGAGCCATACTGACATGGCCTTTATAGCTCAGCGGTAGGACCTCGCTCTTTGGTTTGTAAGGTCGTGGGTTCGATTTCCCGCTCAGGCAGTCTGACATATATAAGTTCAAAAGGCAACGAAAATAGGTTTGCATCTGTATTTATTTAACTCTTGTTGAGTCTTTGGCTTTCCGTTTTTAAGATATCGGAATCAGACATCGGCCGATGTTTTTTCAACATCAGAATCGGACATTGGGATCGGCATTTTACGACCGGTGCCTACCGAATCAGTTTTAGGCAACACATTTAAAATTTTGGAAATTAACAACTTTTCTACTTTTTGTAATAAGTGAACTACATACTAGACATTTAATGCCGACAATAATAATAATAATGCCGACAGTTTCTAGACATTTAATGCCGACAATAATTACAGGTTTTGTTGGCAAAATCATCACCCCAAAAAACCGAAAAAAAATTTTCTGACTCTAATTAGGATCAGGACATCAGATTTCTTAAAGAATAGGCCATTAGATAACCACACTGGATATCGACCAATGTTTTAATTAAAACCGAGATTGGTATTTTAGCACATCAGCACACCCTTATCGGTTTAAAAAATAATTTCTCACATTAACCAACCAATAAACAAGAGAGCCATCAGTTACACTGCCGACAAAATGGAGTGAAGCGATTATTAATCGCGCACTAAATTAAAATTGCATAAACATTCATTAAAAAATATTTTAATGCTGAAACAATACATCAGGCACCAGCAATTGTTTGAGTGGCCGCAGCGGCTTTATTAAAGCTGTGACGCCAAAGCCCTGGCGACAAATACGCCAATCTCATTGCATGGCTGGTTTTAAAAGATAAAGGGGTTTAAAATCCAGCAAGAAAAGCATAATCGCGACGATTTAGCACATACTGAAGGTTAGTATTTTGCAGATAGTCAGAATTTGTTGAAACAATACATCAGGTACAGGCAGTTTGTACAAACAACCGGTGTTGAATTGGTGACAGCGTTGTGATTCATGGCAACTTGTTTTTTTGTCCATTTGCTTTTGTAGCGCGTTCCTGGATGGCTTTGACGACGGCTCCAACGAGCGGTTCACCGACTTTGGATTTTGAGCAGACAAAGCACCTACGAATTTGAATTTTTATTGGAAAGCATCAAATTTGGAGTCCAGTTAAGAATTAATGCTGGCAGAAATTTCAGCGCGCATTACATCCATCTTGATATTTACTAACGACGCAGCAGATTTTCGTGCTTCGGAAAATACTGGTGAGAAAATCTGGTTTAAATTGATGCAGTGGTTATTTCGTACGGCATTTGGCTATTTCGTACTGCAGTGCTTATCTCGTAGTCGTACTGCATTTGGATATTTTGTACTGCAGTGGTTATTTGTACTGTATTTGGCTATTTCGTACTGCAGTGGTTATTTCGTACTGCATTATAAATTGATGCAGTGGTTATTTTGTACTGCATTCCAGCCGCTGACTGATCCCCCACACTAGTTCCCCCCTCGAACCCTGCCATCCCCATCCCCATGCTTCCCCCCATTGTGTGGCATGTGTGCTTTATGACGCTGCCTCGCTGGTGTTGGAGCTTAGCAATCCCTTGCAGCTCCGTGTGCCATCTAACAAGCTGCCCTTTGTAGCCTCCATTTCCTACGGTACCCCTAATTTCAGCTCTTTTCATTGGCTGTTGCGAGCCACCTCACCATTCCTCAACAACATGTCAGTTTACAATTTTTCTTTTTACGAACCATCTCTGGGTGGACCGCTATCATTTTCAAAATATCTGGATCTAATTAATACAGTGGTTATTGCGTTATGCGATCAACGGCAATTGAGTGTATTAATAAATGAAGCTCCGCTCTGTCATCGGCCTTGCTTTGCCTCAATAATTCGGTTTATTTTGATAATCGTAACTGTTTTGTATAAATTTCTGTCGAGCCAATAGTTATAATTTTGAACAGGGTTAATATTTTATACAGTTCGTGGCTGTGTCACTTTCGGTTTATGTTGCTAGTGGTGCATCGGTTTCCTGTTGGTTTTTCTAATGATTTTGGTTTTTCCTGGTTGTGGTATGTTGGTTGGTATTTAGTCGCCTTCACCTAGGAAGAGGGATTCCACTATCCTAACATAATAGGCAACGACTTATTTTTAAAATTAGCTGGGCTACAACAAACTATTGCGGGAATCTAAATAAAACACCACAGACTATTTGTAAATTTGAAAAATCATTTGGTTTAAACAGTCGCACAACTAGGCTGTCTTCTGCCTTACTTTAGCTAGCCGTGTCACAATGAACATTTATTTTCTCAACACCTTGCACACATACCTTTTTGCCAAATGAACAACTCCACAAAGAAAAAGGGTTTCATTGGTACAGCAGTTTAATATTTAAACATCACAAGAAAAGAGTAAATAAAATGCAGAGAAGAGACAGATACATAACAGACTGTATGGTGGTTAGTTTACCTTAAAAACCACAGTGTTAAAGGCTCAAAGATACTTTACATAGGCGTGCAAGTGAAAACCAGGGAAGTATACACAACTTAACTACGAAATAAAAATAATTGCATGCTTCAAAAGGAGAGGAACAATATGCAAAATACCTCCAGAACGTCCGCTTACGCCTTCATCCCACTCGGGTAAATCCTGATCAGCACTGTCGGCAGAGTACAGCACTGATTCAAAGCTGGTCCCTATTTGCGGCTTTGTTGAACGTGGCATGCCGCTGCGTTCACCACCGCGAAAAAAAGCCAACACCCCCGTCTTGCGTGCGTGCCCTGGGAAAAGAGGGAACGGGACCATCGGGCAGGGTGTCAAAAGAGTGCACTTCGTGAGGGTATCAGTAACCAATTTTTAAACTAAAGAAAAGTGCAAAGAAGTGACTGAACACTCTAAAAAGGGTGCTGGATTAGTTTCTTACAAGATTGCAAATGGAAACAATTTTACTCCCAATTTAGAGTTCATGCTTTTCTACATGCTCATTTTGTCTAAATCTACTACAGTAGACACTCGATATAACGAACCTCCGAATAAGGAACTTTTCCTTATAAAGAAGGCTTTTTTAACAAGCCTTTTTTTTTTTTGTTATATGGGGAAAACCTATATTTAAAAAAACCTCAGTATAAGGAGTAGCTCAAGTGCTGTAAAGGTCTTTTCACATAGTAAAAACCATCCTTATGAGGAACCAGTAGTGGCGCCAACCAACACCAAACCGGGAAAAGGAGGTGACATCCTTTACGCACTTCTCAAAATAGCGAAAACCGGTCCACAATTTTCACAAATTTTTTACAGCTTTGAAAAATTTGTAATAAAAAATTTCTCCTGCTGTCTTTTTCAGGTGACAAAGAAATAAAAATAAAAATACTAGTTACATCACACTGTACTGTCCGACGCTGATTTGAACGAAGTGCGTGCATAGCCTCCAAGAAATAGAAGGCCCGCATCTAAACGTCTTTTTTGCTACTCTACTGTGCTCGCAGCCACACTGGTGGACTGGTTTTTGCTGTTTTGAGAGGTGTGTAAAGGATGTCATCTGCTGTGGAATGCGAATCGATTGACTCTCAATGTAATCGCAGTCATTATGCTATATTCGAGGAAAGGAGGGGCTATGATGCTCGGGGGGGGGGGGGGGGG
>JAHWFP010026933.1:21454-39156 GCA_023313725.1 Lithobius niger
AAAAAACTAATTGTGACCAAATTCTGTTTTCTTTTATACGTTTTATTTACAATTCAAATTAACTAATGAGTTTAAAAATGAGTTTCTTGAATATTAATATACTACAAGTGTAACACTGAATAACTTAGGTTTGTAAAAAATTGTTGCTCACTTTTCAAATTGTTGCTTACTTTTACTTGGCCAAAGATTTAGATGACGTTTCTGACGAACTGAGTATTATTTAAATAGCAGTGGCGATGGCCGAAAAGGAAAAGCCGCCAACACAGCCTTCCATTTTGATTCTTTGCTTGCTTTCCGTGGAGTTAATAGTTATCGGACTTTAAAAAAACTTGGCGGGAAAGCTTTAATAAGTTTTGTTTTGTACAGATTTAGTTTACTTTCGGCAATAATCCTAGCAAGAATGTACAAGTGGCCCTCAAAAGTACACAGTTAATTGTGAGCACAGTAAATTTTTATTTTACGTATCGTATTGGTTTGAGGCTGGATTTGAATCGTGATCCTCTTTGTTGGGAGGCCAGGACTCTTCACTACTGGGTTGCTGCTGCTACCTTTGTTTGGGGTCACTGTGACCCCTCACAAACTTTACATTGCGAGTTGGACTTTAAAATCGGGCCTTCCTCTTTTAGGGATAACTGGTCAAGTATTAGCATCCCAGACCTGTCTCATAACCAAGATGTCTGCTAAATCATGGCGTTGATGGTCTAACGTAGCTAATAAATTTTCAGTTTAGCCAACGTACACGATTTTCACGAAGTTCATTGCCATCACAAATTCAAATGAAAAAAACTTAGCTGGAATCCTTAACAAGTTTCGTTTTTCACCGAACAATGTAAAACTACAGTTTATGTACACTGTCCTCAAACTGTAATCAGAAAGCAGATACAGTTAGATTTTATTTGTCAGGTTTTTACACGTTGTATAAGGAACTTTGTAATCACTTCACTCACAGTTAGCTGTAAAGCTACCTACTGTAATTAAAACTCTCTTTATAAAGAGCCATTTTTTTGGCGCTCTACGTTGTTAGTTATAAAGAGAGCCTACTGTATGTAGTTGCATCGTCAGGTAGCCTAATGCAGGTGATGGTATAGTCAGCACTGAAATAATGCAGAAGAGCCCATCATTGCAACTTAAAACTGTAATATTAAACCTTCGTTAAGAGTTTATATCGTGCTTCATCGTAACGCAAGTACATTCTCAGAAGCGCTATAACCAACTGACCAATCGTTAACACCCTATCGAACTGAATTATACAAAATATGAGCTAAGTTACAGACCATCACCAGCAACTGTATTTACTCAAGTGGTAGAAGTAAAATGTGTCCATAGCTTCGCCTTAATGTCTTATCCAAAACATGCACCAGGATTCAAAGGGGCAGGACAATTTTGAAACAAGACTTACAAAAATCAACATCATTATGATTTGTGAGTAAAAGTTAGACCTATTTTACATAAAATTTTACACAACAGTCATTTTATCTGCAGAAACAGTACAAAAATGTGACAGATTTTATCATGCACTAAGAGACATGCATTGATAAGATTCCCGCCCTCTTTGACCTCCCGCCCTCTTTGACCAACGCATGAAATGAAACAATTGATCTTTGTAAAATTTTTTTAATGGAAGCAGATTGCAAAGTCACCTAGTTTGACGTGTTCATTTACAATGTCCTATCATTCCGCATGTTTTATCTACATACCTGAACCATCACTGCTGTTGAACGAGTCATAACCAGGATAATTGTTACTCTCTCTCTCAGATGTTTTCTGGTTTTTCCTCCTGATCAATGGACTGCAAATAAAAGAAAAATCTTTACATCAACTAACTTCTTACTATTAACCCCATTCGTAGTTGGCTGGATTGAGTGAAATTAAGTTGTATTCTTAAGACCAGCTGTGCTGAAACAATTTTCCGAAACCAATAACCTCTGAGCCTGAGAAAAAATAAGTTCATAGTTGGTGAAATCAATTAACAAACCATTGCCTAACATCATAATCTTTTTTTGTTTAATTAAACTTGCCTAGCCTTAAATCATCAGAAGCAAACTAATGGTATTAAAGATGAACCGGCTGATAAGCCAATAAGACGTATCTGAACACCCTTTGTAGAATAAAATAATAATTGTATGTTTAGTATTATTCGAAAAACGAAATAATCGAAAAATAGTAAAATTAACATCAGTTTTGCAGTGCTCTATACCCATAAGCTCTCACTGCAGAGGGCGCACTTGCTCTTCTCACAGCAAATATCACACGTGACATTAAGTGTGTCACGCCATGCACCTTGTAATAAATGCATTTGACACATTTTGTTCAGTGCCAGCCCGACGCCAGTCCTAATTCACGGGTTGTTATAAGACCTAAGGCAACTTAGCCTAGGGTTTACGTAAATGATGCCAGTCATTACGTACCACAGTGACGATAACATGAAATACACACACCACAGTTATCAATTGAATTTTTGCTAGGAAATACCTAGGATCTTTTACATGCCACAGTTGATACGAGTGTGAGTGCATTTCTGGGGACCTTTTTTCCTGAATGCATACGGGTGGGCAGAGGACAGGAATGAAGCCGGGACCTTTGGCTCATAAGACAGACGTGATAACCATTAAGGCACCCTGACCACCCCCCCCCCCCCCAAACAATTTATATTTAGGTATCTGGAAGCATTCTGATCCAAAATCATTTAGCAACCTCTTGTAGATTAAAACGTAATCTCCAGAAACAAAACGCTTCGCAAATAATTTTTATTGCTTAGATTAGCTCTCCACCATTGTTGGGGAGCCAACAATGCTACCAACACTTTGTGCATTAAACACTCAAATTTGATTTGTCACTTGAATTCTGCTAAAACTAGGCTCGGCTCAAATTAAAATTATTCTACTTTCACTTCCCTTAACACATAATGCAACAAAATCATCAATTACTACTTACGCACCTTGCGTTCAGAGAGTCTCTCTGGGAAGCTGTGAGCGACGCACGTAGCTCTTGCAGTTCATGCTCGTAATCAGCAGAACTGAGGGCATATGCCACAATGGAACCGATTTCATCTTCGTATACTATTACTGGAACTTTTTCACAACGAGGAAGCAAATGATGTTCTGTAGCAGGAAATGGGCACTACAAGAGGAATATCTTATTTCAATATCTTTTTTTTTATGCACAGATTAAGACTTCAAATTAATAAGCTTAAAACTTAAAACACAACAAGTTCGCAAGCAAGAAATAGTTCCTAACACTAGTAGTTTGAGGATGAAAAATAATAATTATTTGGTCAATATTATACCAAAATGTGTTTATTCAGTGTTCGTTCCGTGTTGGGTGAAAATTGATCACGCTTATGTAATAACAATACTACACCATGGAATTCCACCAATACCACTGTCAGTGTCAGAAGAATCCTACAAAATTAATGGTACACAACCTTTAAGTACAGAGCCAGTATGCCACATCTACGACCTGTTGCAATCAGTGGTAGGTTATTTAACCACTGAAATATGTTTCTCCGGCATAATCTCCCTCACCACCTGAAACTTTTTGTACCAACCTTTTTCATTCTCTGTGTCGCTGCTTGCTATGTACAGTAAAACAGCTTATTGCAAACCCTTGCAACCAACAATGAATTTGTTCAAATACAATCTTGTCTGGAGTATAAACCCCCGAAAGTACCGTCGATTCAGTTATTCTACTTAGGATGAATTTCATATAAAAGACAGTCACTTACACAAAATCAAAAATCGTCCAAGTTCCTCTATTCAAACTTGCAAATTTTCGACCATCACTACTGATTGTATTCTTCAGGCAAGTGACATAAGACTTGCACAACAACAACCACCAACGAACTTTCCCAAGTCCCTTTTCCAAAGACTTGGGAAAGTTTGTTGGTGGTTATTGTTGTGCAAGTTTCATGTCTCTTGCCTGAAGAAGCCTATCAGTAGAGATGGTCGAAAATTTGCAAGTTTGAATAGTGGAACTTGGATGATTTTTGATTTTGCGTAAGTGGTTGTTGTCATCAATGTGGTACGTAATGACTGCCATCACTTACGTTAACCCTAGGCCAAGTTGCCTTAGGTCTTATAACAAACCATAGTCGTGGATTAAGTAATAATTCTTTTGACAGTATTTTCGGTGGTTTATACTCCAGCCAAGATTGTTTTTTGAACAAATTCATTGTTGGTGCAAGAGTTTGTAATAAGCTGTGTTACTGTACATAGCAAGCAGCGACACGGAGAACGAAAAAGTTTCAGGTGGAGAGGCAGATGGTGCCAGAGAAACATATTTCAATGCCCTGTTAAATATAACCCACCAGTGATTGCAACAGGTCGTAGATGTTATGGCATAATGGCTGTGTACTTAAAGGTTGTGCACCATTAATTTGTAGGATTCTTCTGACACCACCAACAGTGGAATTGGTGGAATTCGTGAACTTGCTTGCTGTTGCCACTCATGTCTGGTTTACGTTCAGAGAACCAAATGAAATACGGTAAGTCCGTCTAACCACAATTTTACTACACTACTGCAGGCCTTACATTTCGTCAACAAGCCCGTGTTTGCCCCGAGAGTCTAAAGTGCGAGCAGACTTCCATTTTTGAAAATTCGGTTCAAGAACATGACGATTGGGAATTTTACACGAGCGGTAGCGTAAGCATGACTGACTACGTCGGTGCCCAAACGATTAGTGAGGTACGTGACAGTGCCTTCTGGGAAATTAGGAGGATGGCCATCTGGTGGGGGACAATGGCCGCTTCTTTAAGCTATATTTAGCTGCCAATCACTAAAGAGAGGTATTTTCGGATAGAAGAGAAAATATGGTTACTTTCGTCTCACGACAATTTTACTGCCGCTGTATCAACCTTCAAGCACCATCAGGATCTTGCATTCCTCATAGTGACAGCATATAACTAATAACATTCGTAACAAGTAGTATTCTCAAGTAGTATTCGTAACAAGTAGTAGTATTGGATGTACTCATCCAATGAGTCTGTCATTTGAGTTACTTTTACACCTTCAGCAACACAAGTCAAGAAATGGAGGAAAAAAACAAGAAATTTGATTTAATGAACATTTCGTTTCCTTTGAACTCGCTGCAACTACATCTGACATGTTACCTTACTCACAAATCATTCCTCAACTTGCATAAAGAGTTGTTAAGGTCATAGCTTGCAACCACGGTTGCACAGGAGCACAATTAATATCCACCGTGATAAGGACGGAAATGAATTACACCGTACCTGTATTGGCGCAGTAGAAGAAGCGCTAAGAAACTGAGAGAAAATCTTCTGAACTCCTTTTTTCTCAGATGTGCGTGTTCCCTCAGTCGTCGCTTCCTCTTCTAAATGTTGAAAAAAAAATCAAAGGTCACAAGAAACTTTTGAAATACCAGGACTAGCCTGGTTGATTTCTGGTTTTGTTGTCAAACCATACATTACCTGATTTTCCTTACAGCAGTTCCTTCAGTTGAAGTGCTCAATCGCCTAGAAGACAAGTTGGCTTGCCTACCGTGCTCGCAGCTCCCATCTACTGTGCATGCGCGCAGGCCTCTATATAAAGCGTCGCCCGCGTTGGGCTTCATTCTTTCTTCCACACTGGGTCTACCTTGGCGACCGAGAGGGGAAGGCCGGGCAGGCCGAGGTAACGTATGTTTTCGATTAGGCAACAAACACAAAAATCAATCAGGCTAGTCCTGGTATTTCAAAGTTTTTATTGCCGTCGAAAACATCATTACATGATTTGCTTTATAGCAGACCTCGTCCCGTGGAGGCGGATGCCGAGATGCTGGAGCCAGTGCTGCGAGCAGGCTGCCCCAGCGTCTTATCACCCTGTGAACCAGTTACTGTTGATGCTCATGCTGGTGAAACCCGGCGATGTGTGTGAGACAGCATACCGTATTTAGGGCAAGGTAATGACAAAAGCTAGGCAGACAGACATGATAAAATTCTCATTGCCCGTAGAACGACTTGACTAGTCTGCTTTGGAAAAGGAAGTCTGCTTTTGACTAGTCTGCTTTTACGTTGGAAAAGGAATCCGTGGAAATTGCAGGAATCCTGAGTTAGTTGAATGGTCGAATCAGGAGTCATCCCTGTCCCAGAAATGGCGTGAAGGTCTTGCTTGTCGAGGAGAGAATCCTTGAAGGAGAAGTCCGCGAATCTGTAACTTGGATGTGCGGACAGAGATTTGGTTACCCAGGGCTTGCGATGGAGGAGCGGTGATAGTGGTACTCTAGTTTCTGGAAGGAATCCGCAATCGAGAGGTCAAGAAGCTCAGGGAAGGGCCATGGCAGTTCCAGGAGATAAGTAGGTGTTTGAACGTGTCGCATGAGGCACTCGGGAGAAGCCGAGAGTAAACGTGCGTAGCACTGAGTTGAAGTGGAATCCGTTTGGCATAGGAAGGTATGGTGAGGCGAGCATTCCGTTGTCGAGTTGATGTTTATCTTGTGCACGAGTCTGCGCGCTATCCTTGCACAGGGGTCATGCTAACTTCTTCAGTGTATGGACAGCAGAAGCTTGTGCTGGAGAGGTGAAAAGGATAAAGGTGTAGGGTCCTTTGAAGAGGCCGAGAATAAATGGCTCCCTGGTCGAAGGGTTAAAGGTGTTCAACTGTCTAGGACAGGACACGGAAACCGAGTATCATACCCGTGGCTCGAACTCGGCAGTCTCCGCACAGCAAGTCTCGGGGGTGGAGACAGAGGAACACTGAGTAAGACCAGGGGATACCGGAATGAATGATGACTGATGAGGTGTCATCATACTGCCAGACCGTGTAGACCGACAGCTGACGTAGGCAGGATGACGAGGAGACCGAAGATCAGGAGGAACAACCGAATGTGCGGATTGAAGCAGTAAAGTGGTTACGTCAGAATGTGTGTTCAGGAATCCGGAAACCGGATCTGGGAGAGACGCTGAAAGACGAATCGGTGACTCGACAGAGAAGTCTGCATTGTTAGCTGTGTCCAGAGACGGGATGGATGGTGGAAGGGACAGCTCGCTGCTGGATCCTGGTTGGAGATAACTTGGCAACTGTTTGTAGCTTCTTTTTCAGAAGTATGTTCTAGACACGAAGTGGCGAGGCCTGGTCTTATGTGTGTCCGAGATCGGAAGCAAAGGTCGAGTTGGCAGAGCGGAGGAAGCGAATCGTGTCAGGCTGGCAGTCGACTGTCCGGTGGAGACACAAGGGATTCAGCGGAATCCCGAAGCTTGTATTAGAAGCCCGCAGGGTGTCTATCCCGTGATGAAAAGCATGCCGAAGGGAATCCAGCGATTCTGGATTAATGGAAAAAATGCGCCTCATCCTCGGCAGACAACTGGAGGCCTTGCAGGAGAAGACTCCGAACGGCTTACTGAGTCGGAATCTGCGGCGTCCCAGTTGGGACTAAGCAGAGGCAGTCGTTGAGTGGAGAGGTGCAGAACTTAAGAAGGTGTGCGAATGCCGGGCTTCCGGGAGAGTCTGTGTCCTATTCTTGGTCGAGAGGGCTGTAGTTGCTGTGAAAAGCCGCTGGTGCGTCGAAGGCGGCGGCCCGGAAGTGCCGGGGTTCGTAAGAGAAGGGGAACCTTCATGGCTTTTGTAGGCTTGAGCAGCGGGGCGGTCGACAGGAGATGGGAGACAGGGAGTCAAATAGCTGTAATCGTAAATGACAGCTCGAGGTATAGTCCGGAGATAGTAAGGCAACTTGTCACACTCCAGGAAAGGAGACCAGTTGGCTGACATCCTTTCAGATCCCGAGTGTCATTAGGAGTTCTGTTGTTGCCTTGAGTCGCTGTCGGTATACCGATGATGGCGACCGGGAACTATTAGAGGCTGTCTGAGATAGAGAGCTTTGTAGAGATGATGCCGGGGGTACGGAATTTGGAGTCGAAAGGGAGCGGTGAAAGGAAACTGTTTTTAGGGATGACAGGACTCTGGGTTGTAGTAGTCTTGGAGATAAACTTTCTTGGGTGCCCTTAACAAGCCTGTGGCCTTGGGTGCCCTTAACAAGCCCGTGGCCTTGGGTGCCCTAACGAGCCAATGGTCTTGGCTGTATACGTAGGTCGGCTCTCTCCCCCCCCCCCCCCTCTCCCCTGCTTGTTCGCAGGAGTGCATATTGAGTGATGAACGACAGAACCTGGAGTCGTGTCAAAGGTCTTTATCTTCGAAGAAGAGGGACTGATGGTTGGTTCACGAAAAAGAAGGGAGGGAACTGGGCCCGGACGAGGGCCTCGACCCGAGCCTCGGATGCCAGAAAACAGGTGGAAGGTGTACCGGCATTTGGTTAGCAGCATAATGGCCGAAAACAGACAAAGTGTTGGAGACGAGTAGCATCTTCTAAAGCAGGTGGATAGCGGGTTGCAAATTAAAAAATGGTCCCAGGCTCGAACGCCGGTTTCTGGGCTCCGGTTGCCCGGATGGCTGATGTACATTAGCAAGAAAAAGCCTGGTTGTCTGGGCGCTTGTGCTGAGGTGCACTGATGCAGAATCATTTTGGGTATTGTTACGCAGTGACGGACAAGCCTTGTCCATCCATTAGGTTCTCTGAAGGCCTGGCGGACTGTAGACAGAAGCCAAAGGGGATCGTGGATAAGAACCGTTGTCCAGGTAAAAGGAATGGCGACCATAGGTCGCGGAGGCAGTCCACAGCACGTCCAACATGGTCGAAGTCTTGAGAAGAAGGAAGAGATGGCGGCCGACTGACTGGCATATATATGAAGAGGGGGCGCAGAATCAATGTGCAGAAGGTGGCAATGCCGGCAAACCTCAAAGGTGGATCGCAGCTTGACGCCATTGTGTTTGCTTTGTAATTCCATCAGTTGCGGAGGCCGTCTAAAGCACATCCAATGTAAATGGCGGCCGTCTGACTGGTCTATATATGAAGAGGCTGCACAGAATCAATGCGCAGAAGGTGGCAATGCTGGAGAAGCCTGAAAGGTGGATCGGCAGCCGGATGCCGTTGTGTTTGCTTTGCAGCAACCGGAGGCGGCTCGGTCGTACGGACGCCTGTGGCGAGGTTTGTCGACACACACTCATAATGTCAGGGAATGCGCTGATGCTCGGACGCTTGTATTGCGGCATGCGGCTGCTGGTGTACAGTCGTGGAAGCAGGTAGATGCTTGGATGCCAAGGTTGTGGTATATGAGTGTGATGTGTACTTAAAGCAGCCAGTTTTTGTTGGTTCCTGATTCCCGAGTGCCTGTGCGCATGAGATGCACGGTGCAACAGATGGAACCACTGATGAAGAAGGGGCTTCTATACGAAAGCAGGTGTGGCAGCAACTCACAGTTCCTGGTTGCTGAGTAGTCTTGTCGCTTGGTGAGTCGGATGCCCGGATGACTATGCTGCAGTGTACTAGCGTTTGCAGGAATCCGTGTGTGTAAAGACACAACAGAACCGAAGGGCAAGCTGCAAGAAGAGGCATAGTGGACAGCAATCCGTGGTCCCAGAAGAGAGCCGAGTCCCGGTCAGTGGTCGTGTAGACCTTCCGAGTCTTGAGCAGCGTCCGAAAGCTTAGTTGTTCGGTTGCCTGTGCTGTAGTGTAGCAGCGCTTTCAGGAATCCGTGTCGAAGGGCAAGCTACCAGAAGAAGCAGGGTGTACATCAATCCGTGGTTTCCAAAGAGGAGACCGAATCGTGGTCGGTGGTCTTGTTAGTCTTCGAGCTTCGGCTGTCGTCCGAATGCTCGGTTGCTTGGTCGTCTGTGCTGCAGTGCTTCGGCGCTCGCAGGAGTCCGTGTGTGTAAAGATACCACAAAATTGAAAGAGCAAGCTGCAAGAAGAATCAGAGAATCCGTGGTTCCAAAAGGGAGGGACTGAATCTCGGTCGGTGGACTTGTTAGCCTTCGAGCATCGAGCATCGTCCAAATATTCGGTTCCTCGGTCGTCTGTGCTGCAGTGTTCCGGCACTTGCAGGAGTCTGTGTGTGTAAAGACACCGCGAAACTGAAGCAGCAAACTGTAAAATGAATCACGGAATCCGTGGTCCCAAAACAGGAGACCGAATCCTGGTCGATGATCTTGTTAGTCTTCGAGCATCGTGCTGTAGGATGAGCGTGTGAACACTCAGGCAAAGAGATGCAGCCAAATCAAACATTTGGAACCAGGGAGTCCGATGTCCAGGAGTCAAGAGGAATCAACGGTCACCTGTTGTTTCCTTATAGAGAGGTCCATTCAGGGAGAGCCAAAGAGAACAACCACATGAGGTGGTGCCCTAAGAACAAAGAATGATGCACAGCACCGGGCGACGCTTTATGTAGAGGCCTGCGTGCATGCGTAGTAGATGGAAACTGCGAGCACGGCAGGCAAGCCAACTTCTCTTCTAGGGGATTGAACCCTTCAATGGAAGGAACTCCTATAAGAAAAATAGGACGGCAAAAAAAATTTGTTTTCTTACACTATGTCTGCGATTTATCTATGCAATGAAACATGACACACATAAGCAATTAAAATTAATTTTCAAAATAAAGAGTACAACTACACAAAGCTTCAATCACCCACCTGGTTTTGAAGACGACGACAACTTGAGACGGATATCAGCCAATATCCGACCATCGCCTTCTGATCGCGACCGTTCGTGACCTCGCCCTTCCAACTTAGCTTTGCGCAATTCTGAAGGGCTTTCACATCCTAAAAAGTATTAAAAGACAAATGTAACTAATGGAAATGAAAAATATTATTTAAGCACCATAAAATGAGTGTCTGTCTATTTAAGCACCAACTATCATCATTCTGTGGTTCTACTCTCAGGAGCAGGAAGTATAAAAAAAAATTCTAAACGCTGGTAAACTACAGCAAAGCACAGTAGTATTTCACCAGCGTAAATTCGATAAGAATACCCTTTGATCCAATCCAATACCTACCTCTTAAGAACTAGTCTACACCAACATACCACAGTGGACTAGAATTTGTAACAGAGGTCGATTATATTAAGAAAAACTTGTTCTTACAACAGTAAACTCTCTTTTAAAGATGGAATGCTGTTTATTTTTTGAAACCTCACTTTAAGTTGCTCAACATTTTGAAGGAGCATTCACTGTGCCTCAAAGGAAATCAACTGGTCTACTAACATGGCCATTCTCTCCATTCTTATTCGGACTGATTTATAAAAACAAAGTCCAGAACCAGAATAATATAATCGCACCAAGATTGTTCGATATTAATAAAATACATGCGCAATAGCATTATAGCAGTGACTGTGCAACAACTGAGCTTCAGTGTACACATTACTGAATGCAGCTGGTCACAACCAATACAAGATTTGAGCTGGAAGTCTGAACTGAAGTTCGGAAGTGTACCAGTGTCATCCATTTGAAAATCAGAAAGTTAAACAGATGCAATTATAGAATTTTTTTCTGTCTTGAAAACATTATTGTACTAGTGCAAATGCACTATGCACTGCATAAGTTACTTGGCTTATCTGGCACACTCAAAACAATATTGTAACTTAAGTTGCAAAAAAAGTAGGTTTCCCGGTTTTCAACTAGTGTTTTGATAGTGAAATTGGTGCTCTGCATTTTTAAACAAGGTTCACACACGCCATCAACTATAATTGTCCATACTTTTAGGAGTTATTTCAAGGTGTATTTCTCCACTTTACCGTCACTGATTTTAAATCTAGTTTTTGATTAGAAGGCATAATGTCCCTACCAATTATGTTGCAGCCTAGTAAAAATCTCCACACAAGATAAGTCAAGGCATACTTTATGCTTAACGTAAAGTGCTCAGACTATCACCCCTCCCTCCCCCTTAAAGAAATATCCATCAGCAAAAAACAGTCAAAATTGTTGACTTCACTTACGTTGGTGAACAAACTTGCTCGGTTAGATACATGAATTTCAGTTAATATTCCAACAAAGTCCTAAATCCGAAAACAAAAGCAGCAGATCACCGAAAGAATAAAAATTCAAGCCTTTTCCAAGTCACATAACAAAATTTAAGAACTTTTTGTCTGGAAAACTCTTCACTGTTTCTCAAGCACTTAATTTTCCAGGCTTGTGTGAACCCTGTTTAAATAGGTACGTATAACTGTCACAATTATTATTACACCACTTTCGATAAATGTGAAGTTTTATGAAAACTTTTTGCAGCCGACGGCAACTGTATTGCCTTCTTTATTCTATAGTCATTTCTTTCAATGGATACAGAAACTGGTTGCTGGAATGACTAGACTTAATTCATGCGTGTCCAAAATGGGAATTTATGATCGCGCAACATATGAAATGCACTGCTAAATAATTATCGTGCTATTTCTCCATAATCATAAAATTTTTATGAAAACTTTATGTGCCGACAATAAATCTGTCACTTTAATTATATCGAACAACCGTTTCTGTGAATGGGTTTAGATACCGTACCTGCAAGCCAAGATTTTAACGCATCCAGAATGGACTTAATTGTGGTGCACTAAAGAACACAAATTTCACTTTCGAAACACATATCAATACATATTTTTAATGCATGTTGAATATAAAAGGGGTATGGCGATCTAATACAACACTACAAAAGTTTTATACAGCCTGTCTAAATAATGAAAGTACGCCCAATTACATATTCCCACTTAACGTCATGCTGACACCTTTACCATTACAATAAAATTGGTTGGACAAAATAATGGTGACACATACAAGCCTTAGTTTAAACTCTTTCACCGCATGCAGTACTACTCCACCATCAATATCACTACCATAATATAGCATTCAACAAATTCACCAGAATGCATTCAATAAAGCATAAAGAGGAGATTCCCTTCCTGTGGGAGAACAGTAACCCATTTCTTTAAAGGCAGCAAAAAAAAGCACGCTTTCCGTTTCCAAAGTAACTGTTCGTGCAAAATTATAGATTACCTCTTCTGCTTAGTATTGAGGTTGAATCAAATGACGTTGACTGAAAGTACCTTGACACAAAATGCTGAATCGCAACATACTCTGAAAGGGTACGTTTCTTCCCTGAAAGCCGCACACAGTTTACCGCAAGAGAAAGTGTTAGTTGAAAAGAAAATGGTGTTAAGTTATAAAGTACAGCTCATGAACAGTGAATCAAATTAGTTAATACGCTATGGCAAAAACAAAACAACTTGGGAGTAAAACAATAAAATATATTTATTATCATTATCAAATTATTTGCTATGATACTAATTAGTTACTAAAAGCAGAATGTAAGCTACTGTAATTTACTAGATGTTGGGCACAGCTAGACAATACCAAGTTTTTATCCTATCGATTGTAGTTATGACGTATGAGGCATCCGTACGACAATAATTTAGGAACAAGTAAAGGCTGTGAGCCTGAACCGTTCATATAAGTAGAGGGCAATATCATTGTTGATGCTGTTAGTGCTGTGTTCCCACACCACTAATCCTCTGGCAACATTTCGCTAGATTGAACATACAAACCATAGCCTATCCTTCTGCGTCAAGTCTGTTTTACCATGCTAACTATTTCAACGATTGTAAAATTCACCCTCTTGTTAACCCCTTACGTGCCAAAGACGAGCCTAACTCGTCACAAACAAGACAAAGCTGAGGTCATTAAAACACAGCCCAAAATCCACATGAGATGGCCAACAATGGACACTAGACAGACACCAAAAATACTAGTTTCCCCCACAGAGCCGATTCTAGGGACGGCTGTGGCTGTTGTTGTAAAGACATGTGTTTTAGGGACTCTCTAAAGTAACTCATTCTAGTTCCATCAAGGTTAGCCCTACGTTTACGGACAGAAACTGCACACATAAAAATAAAGAACGTATTGCTTAAGGTGTTAATCTGATGCTTCTGTCATTTGATTGAAAATATTGAGCGTGCGTCTACTTTGATTTTTCATTGAACTTACTTTTATCTTGAAACGCAGACCAAAAATTTGTGTAAATTCAATTGGGAATCGAGCACTTTGGGCGAATTTTTAGTGAATTATCCTTAAGAAACGTCACCTTCCTCAGGCTTCTCCAAAACACAAGAGTTTACTAAAACTTACTCCATGATGGGAGGAACGAGAAAAACATTGTATACAATAGGTACACAGATGTGAAAGTCGTGCTCCTCTCAGTTGGCATTACAGGCTTCGTTTTTCATTCTAGTTGGCATTTGAAGGCAAAGGTCCCACTTTGACTTGAGGTTGGCAGAAAGCTCTGGAGTCATGAGCTGTGCAAGCGCTAGATAGCCAGGGTCTTGAACGTTCATGAGGAACTCCTTGATTTTGAAACTGCTGGATGGCAGTTGTCTCAATAGCTCGGAGTGTGACTCATTGGCTGTGTTGGAATTCATAAGGGTGTTCGTATTCCTCCAGTCTGCCTTGTGTTTGGTTAACATTTCGTGGGTAGCTATTCCGTTCCTCTTGTCTTGGTCGAGTGTGTCTGTGAAGTGTTTGGAGATACAGGTCCAAACTCGCCTCTTCATTTCCCCTATAACGGTATAGCCGCTAGAGCAGTCTCTACAGGAAAGGCCAACTTTGTCTCCTGTACAAACTGCTCCAACATACATCTATAAAGGGTAAATGAATAGTTGAGTTCGAACCGTATCTTCATACACTTCACAGACTCACTCAACCGATACAATAGGAACGGAATCGCTACCCACGAAATGTTAACCAAACACAAGGCAGACTGTAGGAATACTAAAATCCTTCCAACTTCCAACACAGCCAGTGAGTTACATCTCTGAGCTATTGAGACAATTGCTATCCAACAGTTTCAAAACCAAGGAGTTCCACTCGTGAACATTCAAGACCCTGCCTACCTGACACTTGCACACCTCATGCCTCCAGAGCTTTCTGCTAACTAGGGATGTGCGATACTCGAAAAATTCGAGCCGAGCCAAATATACAACGTGTACTCGAACTTGGCTCTTCTCTTGGATCCATACTCGGAAAACTCGAATCTAGTGAAAATGCGATAACTTTGCCAATTTTTAACTGATTTTGACATTCAAATATGCCAAATTCATCGCCTCGACGAGGGCTTTCCGGTGGTGTAAATTAAAAGCAACTAGAAATGCCGTACCGGTTTTTACTGTGAAAGCTCATATCGATAAAAATGTCAGTCCAGAAATTTAACGCACAATTTCAGATTACAGGAATCTCACCAGATTCTTGCGAATTTTCAACAGACAGT
Source organism: Lithobius niger (assembly GCA_023313725.1). Lineage (NCBI taxonomy): Eukaryota > Metazoa > Arthropoda > Chilopoda > Lithobiomorpha > Lithobiidae > Lithobius > Lithobius niger. Next base: position 36,521 of record JAHWFP010026933.1, read on the forward strand.
ATTCGTCCGTCACTAAGAGTTTTTAGAGATCGTTTTGGACATCGTGATTCAAAACCGGCGCTCGGTGTGGCCCACTGCATGCGTTGGGCCTACTGGATGCGTCTGGCTCACTGGATGCGATGGGCCTACTACATGCAGCAGGTCCTCTCTCCCATCGGCTTGATAGTCTCGCTGAAAAATCTTTTCGCAGTAGAAATCTGATCCCTGGATTAGAAGCACCTTGTGTATTCATTAGAGTAGCTCCATTTTTTTTACATGTTACTGAATGGCCGGGGACTCTAGCCCTCTTAAATGACGATCATATGGGACGTTGGATTTTAGCAGTGTAGATGTTTTGCTCCATCCAGTCTCATGCTTCGTCTCCATGTGATGGGATGCAATGCTGTTTTTTGTGTCTTTATTCTTTGTATCAGCCATGTGTTGTTTAACTCGCTTTCTAACTCCCATTCACGTTAGAAAGAGAGTTACACAACACATGGCTGATACGAAGAATAAATCATTATAACTCAATTTATAATCGTTATAAATCGTTATAAGACGTTATAACTCAATTCATAATGGGATGACACTTACCACTTCCTCGGGGGCTGTCCTGTGGAGACTGGCTGCTCATTTCAAATTTTGGGGATGGCTCAAGGATAAGAGGATCGCTGCCCGAATGTGGAAGAACAGGATTTACAACAGAATTGCTCGACGATACAATATTGTCAATATCGTACAAATCTTCCTTGTCTTTGTCTTCAGCCGTTAGGTCAGAGCAAGGCAGTGGATCAGGTTCATCAGCAAAATCGCTAGTTTCACTTTGGAAAACTTCGTTCTCGTCAGAATGGACGCTACCGGCACCTGATGGCACCGTAAGCGCCCCATTTGTTGAGATAGAAGCAACTGAACTTGTACGCGACAACGACTCCCCGGCTTCGTCTGCAAGCGTCGGCAACTGGTGGCGAAGACCAGCTATATTGGCCACACCTGTAGTCGAAGCTATGAGAAGGGAAGCTGCATCTTCAAGAGATTTGGGAGTAGCCTAGAAATAATAGAAGTTTTTGTTACTATAGTAATAGGCAGGAAAGTTTTGGTACTGAAAAAATCCAGTTCGAAAACAAGAGGTTAGCTACAACACAAGAAAATTTATTTACGGCCACAACTAAAAATTCCACTCCTCTTTTCCTGCACACTGGATGGCAGTCTTTAAGAGTTTTCCTACTGCTGCACTTGATTATGTGAAAAACCAGGAATTTTTTAACACTAAACTAATCCAAAAATGTACTGAGCACTCAAGAAAACAACCGCCAAAAACGAAATGATGGAGAGCACTGTTGATAGATAAGGACATGTAACTTCTGCGATTTTGCAAAATCGCAAATTTCGCAACTTTTTCTCTAAATGAGGTATGAAAGTTATTCTTGATGTGGTAGGTAAACAGTCACTAACTGAAGCAAAAACACCACATTAATTGTCGCAAAATTCAGTAAATATCGCAAAATGCCACAAATTTCCAAAAACAGCGCACAATGTACCGCAAAAATGGCCTTATTTTTCATGCCAATATATTTGACAACTAGCTAACTGGAACAAAATTCGGGAGCAGTTCTCACCGAAGCATTACTCAGATAAATCCGCATCAAACAATGCTGTGGGTGGGCACTAGGCAGCCATAAGTGTGCAGTCGATCATCACCAGATATGTACGTGGTGCGTATATATTAGAAAATTAGGCTGTATTGTGTACTCATTATTGAATTCAGCCACCAAGTCCATCACCGCAAAATTGCAGCAAAATCCCGCAAAATTGCACCTTCATCGCAATAAAACTTACCGCAAAATCATGCATAGTATTATCGCGGAAATTACATGTCCTTATTGATAGATCAACAGCCTGACGAAGCATCCTTTTCTTTGATTGTTGGCACACACGCATTGATTAAACAAATTAAGGTAAAATTTATAGGTACAGTTGTATTTTTGAAGACAGCAAAAATATTATGGTAACATTCAAACAATTTTGTTCGTAAGTCATTTTCGCCCACTTTCAAAATGAAGATAACACTAAAATCTTGCTAATTTTCAACAGAAGGCGGGCATATCTAAAATTTTGGCTCTTTTTCTGTTATATCGTTTATTTTTTTACTTGGCTAACATCGTCTTGTCTTAGCCAAGCTCAAAAACAAGCGATGTAGTAGAAAAAGAGCCAAAATCATAGATGTGCCTGATGATGACAGACGTACTTCTGTTGAAAATTAGCAAGATATTAATATCTTCGTTTTGAACAATGGATGCTCGATATTAAGATTTTCAAAGTAACTCCAGTACGAGTTTTTTTCAGTAGTAATATCACGAGAGCGTAGTTTTTTATCGATAAATTTTCTCAATCACGAATTGCATTCCGAAGCTGAAAAAACACTGAGCGCTTGCGCGAGGTGTTTTTATCAGCTTGGGAATGTAACGAGTGGTTGAGAAAATTTATCGATACTTAAACTACGCTCGAGTTGTATTTGAAACGAGAATATACCGTCTCCTTTAGCCTGTGTTTACGAAATGGACTGCTAACCAATCATTGAGGTAAAGCACATACTAAAGGTTAGTATTTTGCAGATAGCAAAAAACTGCTGGATGGCTGTTTTGTATTCGGTGTTTTGA
>JAHWFP010026934.1:0-21049 GCA_023313725.1 Lithobius niger
ATGATTTTAAACTTTTTGCTCCCTCCTTTCTCTCCGAATCTCTCCAACGTGACCTCAATAATGTGGTTGCCTGGACCTCAGCAAACGACCTACGACTCAATCCTGATAAATGCGTTGTGATGCACTTTGGTCACAATAATCCCTGCAATTCCTATCACATCCAACAAAAAATAATCTCTCCCAAGACTCAACACCATGATCTTGGAATTCTTGTCGATAACTCTCTTAAATTTCACCATCAAGCCATTTTCATCACAAACAAAGTTATCAGGAAAGCCCATTATATTCTGGAATCTTTCTCTAACCTTAGCTCTCAACTTTTTGTTACCCTTTTTAAAACCTTTCTCCGACCTATCCTTGAGTATTGTTCCCAAGTTGCAAGACCTTGTTATGACTCTTTCTTTTCCCGCATTGAGGCCTGCCAGCAGCGTCTAACTAAGCTCTGTAGACCTCTATGTAACCTACCTTACCAGAACCGCCTTAACCACCTCCACCTATCTTCGGCTGTTTCTCGGCAGAGCCGTGGAGACGTCATACTTACTTTCCAAATTCTTAACAGGCTCATTGACGTCAGGCCTACCGATTTTTTCAGTTTTGCTCTTTCCAGCACCAGGGGTCACAACCTGAGGCTCCTTGGCAACCATTCTAAGCTAAACATCAGGCATCGCTTTTTCTCAGAAAGAGTCGTGCCCCTTTGGAATTCTCTATCACCTTACGTCGTGGCTGCCGCCAGTCTGAACTCTTTCAAAGCACATTTTGACAAGGGTTCTTAAGGTGTTTTTCCTCTGGGTTTTCTTTTTCTTTTCTGGGGTGGGGGGGGGGGGCATCGTTTTAACCTTGGCTCGGTGCCGTCTACTATATTCTGTTCTATTTCTACCAAATTTCATTCCAATCCGACTATTCCAACTGACCAACATTTTGCAACTTGGTGTCCGTTATAGGCTACGCTTCGCTTGCTTGCTCCGTCAATTAATTATAATTTATAATAAATTTATAATTTATAAAAAATTATTTATTATAAAAAATTTATGAAAAATGTATAATAAATAAATTAATTAAAATCCGCCTCAAAGTGGAGGCAGCCATTTTGAAAAATAAGATGGCGGACATAAGCAGGGGTCGACAAGTTTGGCAACAAGTAAAATACAACACTAGATGATGTTAAAATGCTATTGCCGTTAAAAAACCTGACTTGGCAAATTATTTAAAGTAGAAAACAACTGCCCCCTGACTAATTGTAGCATTTTGGCATTGTTAGCCCCTCCTCCAGATATCCATTCCTGTTTTATTTGTATTTTTTCAGCTAAATTGTCCCTTTCATCGTTGTGGGGCAGATAACCCAGTTTGGGTTCATGCTCCCTAAAATCTAGGAATTTTGGGTTTGGACCATCATACAGCTGGCGAAAAAACCTTAGAAATGGTTTATTGAAACAGCAAAGTTCGTCAATTAGAAGTGAAAAACGTTCGGTTTGGTATTTTTCTTTTGAAAAGCCCAACACCCATGTTCAGTTCGATGCCACCTTAGTATTTAAATACGTTTAGAATTTCCGGGGTTGCCGTATCAAAGTTCACGATTTATCAGCGTGTAATAGTGACTGTGGAGCCAGTGCAATTGTCACGGTTATGAGTCGGGAAATTAATGTTGCGGCTGGAATACTGGGAGTGATGGTATGAGTAGGGAGAAATCTGGCCAGGGATTATTTTGCGCGGGATGATCCGTATTCTGCTAAGTGTTTTATGTACGTAGATAGATACTTAACTTTCAGGGTATCAAAACATACCTATGCTAACATAACATACATGTCTACTTGCGTTTTTCTTGTCGTGTAGGTTAGATCATATCAAAAAACAAAACTAGTAAAAGGAGTGATATCAACACACCAAAACATTTGCCAAGTTAATCACACCGACTAATAGTTTAAATAGTTTAAAAATAGAATGTTGCTACTTTCGGTAGCAAAGTTCAAGTTTCATTTAACGTCCAAATTCGATGCGATTAACTTGGCCAAAGTTTTGGTGTGTTGATATCATTCCTTTGGAGGGCTGAACCATTCGGAACATGGCGGTCTCTTTTACCAGTTTTGGTTTTTGATACGTTATCACTTCTTTTTTTTTTAATTGTGTATTAGACTCAACTCAATTAGCCTGCAGATGTGTAATAAAGTGCCACGTCAACAGTAGCTTGACGGCCGCCTAACCATCCTCAACTTCGTGGGCTCTTTACCAGTTTTCTATTTTATTTTTAATTTAATTTAATTTTTTTGTATTTAGTTCATATCACTCCTTTGATAGGCCGGCGAATCATTTTTTACTTGTGGCCTTTTTTACCAGTTTGTGGTTTTCTTTTGACATTTTGTTTATTTTGTGTGTAGATATCCATGTCAGTATGTGTGTAGATATCCATGTCAGTATACATGTTGTCACTGTCCGAACTTTGGTTGTCCAATCAGAGACGATGCCGACTATACTAACAATGGTTATAGCAATACTTTCGTACTTACGCGCCCACCCACGCCATTCCCGTTTTACTCCCATGCTGTAAACCAGAAAAGGTTTGAAGTTTGTATCGTACTGCAGCCATTCGTCAATTTTCATAGCTGGAACCCTTCCCGCTATCTTGATATCAGTGAATAATCACCCTATAGAAATTAACATGGAAATGAGAGGACTAGAAACTAGAAGCAAAAACTAGTAACACATTTGCAATGTTACTGAGGGTCAAATTTTGCATTAAAAGCCGTGTAGCTGATATTCCTACACAAGTCAATTTTTGTCAGGTGGGTCATTGCTCTCCATTTTACTACAATTACAATTTTAGTTTTTATGCCGCATTATTATTTTCCCCAAGTACCTGAAATGTGCTCAACTATTCTTCAGCATATAAGACACTTACGCTATGGCGTCGCGCGCTGCTTTATGTCTTCGACAATTGAAATTGATGTGATGTGTGTTGCCTATCCTGCCTCGACACACTAGTTTGTGTCTAGATCTGTACTATCAGCTTATTAACCTTCCTAAGCAATGTAATTAAAATGTGTTTGTATAAAGCAATTAATAGAGTGCTAAACTCTATACATTTTGTACTTTTTATTTTTACAGGCTTCGAACCTTTTAGCGTCCACAAAGTAAATGCAAGTTGGGAAGCTGTCAAAAGACTTGAACAACTAGGTTTGCCAGAACCTTACGAACTAACAATAAAAGAATTGCCTGTTGACTATGTTTCTGTGGACAAGGTTATACCTGAACTTTGGGCTCAGTATAAACCAAAGGTAAAACCAGCTAGCTTAAATATTAAACTGTACTGATGACAATACTAGTGTCAGGTTATAGTTAATTTTGAAAAAGGTACCAGAACTGGCATTTACGAAGTATAGGCGTAACATTATGGTATATTTGTTCCTGGTGCTATTAAAATTAAGGCAACAAAAAGAATTTATCCAATCAAACTTACCTTCGCTTACTGCAAAAATTAAAAAAAAATCAGTTGCGCCGATTCTTAGGCATATTAACTAATTGACATATTTTCCTGATCAGATGTCCATGACGAAACTGTGGGTATTTGATTTTCACCTGTGAATTTTTACTTCTCTAAAATATTCATGCATTTGATAGATGTTGAGTTTCATTGAAGTATCTCAAATTCATGTACTGGAGAAATTCTTAACCTGGTACCATAATTTTGTTTTCAAAACCTGCGAAAAAGAAATGCCTTTGAAAAAATTGCCTGTTATTAATTGGAATAGACACAGTCCTTACCCAGTCTTTAATGCATCACAAAAGCACTGGTAAGCCAAAGAACCTATTTAGGTGTGTAACAGAGCAAAATTGGAAAGTTTAGGCCATGCAAAAAAATTATTTGGTTTACGGGCGAGGTTGGAAATTGAAGCACCAGGCAACCAGACATTTTATTTAATTTTTTATTTTATTTAATTGATCACATTTCATCCACATGTATCTAGCTCAAACTAAAGCTGAAAGAGTATGGCGTAAGCCTAAAAAAAATTTGCTAACAAGTTAACTGTATTTGTCATCTAGTATTCGTTTTTTTTTTTTTTTTAGTTTTTGCTACATAACTTCTTAGTGGTTTAAGCAAGAGGTTTGTAATTAGCACGATCGATAAACTAGTTTCGAGCCGGTTAAAATGGTGTATTGGTATGACAAAATCGGTCAAAATTTTGCTGAAATATGTTTTTTTAGCGAGTGGACCAAGATTCAGATACAAAATTTCGACCCGCGATAGTTTACGGCACCTGCACGCACCTGTAAACCAAACAGTTAACTTAGCATCGCCTTAGAAGTTTGTAATAATAATAACACCCAATCCCTAACAAGGTGAACATGAATTCTGAACTACAGTAAGTCTTTTTTTTCCTGGCTGTACAAGCTTTAAACTGTTCTGAATAGCAAAAACAAAATAATCGTAACGGTTCGTTCGGAGAGTTTTTGCTCTATTTGGTGGGATTGAGACATTTTTTAATTGTCCATTGGTATAGTCTGTACCACATTATGTTTTCAGAAAGCTGACTGCATGATGCCACGTTTTCTTCCACTGACGAGTGCAAAAACATGTAATTATCGCACTTGTAGACTCTAACAGAAACTGTGGAGAGTCTACAAGTGTGATATCAACACATTTTGCACTTGTAGTGCGAGAAAACGTGGTGTCATTCAGTCAGTTTCCTGCAGACATAATGTGGAACAGACTATATGGGACAGGTAGAATAACAAGTTTAATAAAGGCAAAAGTGTTAATGCAATTTTTATTTTGGTTTTACTATACGGATAATTACGTAAGTTCGAGTATAAAGCAGATTGTGATTTTTGTGTTGAATAGTGTAAAATAGTTCCAAAATTTCCCTGTAAGGCATTAAGACCATTCCTTAATTAAGAGACATTAAGAGTGTTTAGAAACAGTTTTATAAAGTGTTTAAATAATTCTTAATGTTTGTATGCTCTCTGAAGGATTCATGAAAATGGCTGTTTGAATTTAAAACTATCTTCACGTAAGACTTTTTTATTGCAGCTGATGGTCCACTGTGGAGTGTCGGGTATTGCGAAAGATATGACTCTAGAGCAGTGCGCTCATAGAACAGGGTATGCAGCTGAAGACAATAGTAAAAGAACACCAGCTAATAATTGTTGTCCCAAAACAGGCCCAGAATGTTTGGCAACAAACCTTCAGATGGATCGTGTATCTCAAGCTGTCAACAACTCGTCGTGTGGTGTAAATGCTGTTAAATCAGATGATGCTGGAAGGTAAGAATGATATGATTATTTATGTCAGACAGGGTTGTGGAAAACCTGGTTGATAGGCGATTTACGGTATCACATTTCCTAGTAAACTACCAAGTCACTAAGCCAAAAGGGGCCAGTACAACTTGCTACTCATAAGCAGAGTTAAAATAGAACTGAGTGCATAAAACATAAAATTTTTTTAGCAAACTTCAAAGAAATTAGATATACAACAAAACTTGATAATACCTTAATGAATCAGAAAAAGCCTGAAAAAACCCTTTCGGGCACGGAAATAGTGAGATAATAACAATAGGCCTAATTGAAAATTATATCTGACAATTGCACTTCATGATTTTGCCCGTTTTAGTCCTTGTTTAACATGAACGGAAATGCTACGAACAAATTCCATGTACATAGAGATCAGTTGCTAGATGAGAACTTGCGTCTCTATGCAGAACGGGCTGTGACTCCCCAGCTACTTCAGTTGGAAAAGTGTAGTGTATGAATGCCTTGTGAGGCTTGCATAGCAGTCTAGATTGGGAAATGAAACGTATGCTAAACTCCAGGAGTTAATTGGTGAACACAAAAACGAGATGAAGAAGGGAATTACGTACCACCACTGGCATTGCTACGCACGTTAAACAACACCGTCACCATGTCATAGGATGGAGCAACGCCTCTCTCCTTTGGAATCGCACCTTCGTGCATTAGACTCTATTGCCATTAGCAGTTTCCGTGCCAACAACATACGCACTCAGCTAAAAAATGGACAAGTTCGTGTTGTCTTTTTTACTTTAGTTGAACGAAAATTAATGTTGAAAAATACGCATTACCAAAAGTTTTTGTCTTTTCCACTTGGTCCTGACAGTTTGGAGTAGCAGCAAATTTTTGGTGGCATTAATTGTGGTAGGTGTTAGCCCACAATTTTCCTCCTTTTTCAGGCTTCTGAGTAGTGTCACTGGCCATACAACCTTACGACCTCTTGGACAAAGCGTCATTGGGACTGCTTACAAGACGTACGGTGTTTCTTCTTGCCCTGGCATCCGGTAAACAATGCAGTGAACTCCCAAGAACTTCACCCTTTTGCTCCTAAGCGACGATATATCGTCGTTTCAAAATCTTTTGAAAAAGCCAGATGAATGATTTAACGTTCGCTCAGTTCTAGGTTCTGGTTCTTCTCAATAATTTAATCGGCATTATGCCTCCGATGTATGCAGTGGGTTAAAAAAAAGACTTGCGTACATCGGAGGCGAAACGCCGATTGAATTAGGTATTTGGGGACGTATAATTTCGGTTAATTTATTTCAGTATCATCTTTTTATTACTTTAATTGATGTTATTGTTGGCGTTGTCGCCAAAATATACGTGAAAATTGCGTTTGTTTGCTGAAAATAGCCCTTGGTCGCGTTTGAGAGAGGGATATCCTAATTTTTTGGACCGCGAAAAACGATATCATCAACTCGAACGTAACTGCCTGTATTCTGCTAATGAAATGAGCCGTTTCAACGGCCTTTGCTAAATACCAATTTTTCGGCTATTTACTTTGGATTACGATCATATTTACTGTGATCGATCACAATTGTAACGCTCAAATTCAAAAACAAAAATACTCTTAGTACGGTATTTTGTGAATTTTCGATAGGCCTAATAGTCCGAGTGGTGTTAATTTCGGTCTCTCCTATCTTCTTCAGGCTTCCTTTCTTGTGCTTGCTTCTGTTTTACATTGCCATGAGTGCTAGTGTTTTTGAAAATGCGTGGAAACCATTGCCCACTGTACTTCTCGCGTGTCGAGACTGAAATTAACACACCACTCGGTCTATTAGGCCTATCGAAAATTTGCAAAATATCGCACTGAGAGTATTTTTGTTTTTGAATTTGAGCGTTACAATTGTGATCGATTGATTTCGAACATTCAAAGTAGAAGATGGTTCATATTTACTGTGATGTACGCAACACCAAAAAAGGTTCAGTTTTTCTTCAAGCCAGCTAATTTTTGAAAACTGATACACTGTAAATCGCCTATCAAATGCCCATGGGCGGCCAAAATTAATTTGATAAAAAAAGTGGAGGGGGCGTTAACAAGGCTAAAACAAAATTTCTGACCTGAACATATTTTTTGGGGTGGCCGTTTAGCCCTAAATCCATCACGGTAAAGTTGATTATTCACGTGCGTGGTCTGGGTTCAATCTAGCATTAACACAATCTTTTTTTTTTTTTAGTGATTCGGAAAATTGATTAAAAGTTTACCGAAATCAACGTTTTATCCCTTTAAATCTTGGTTGTTCTGCAGCAAAATTAACGAAAATATTCATAAATGTAACGAAATCAACATTTATCCAAAAATATTCACGGGAGCATTTGTAATCACGGAAAAGTCGGCAATATTAGGCCTACGCGATCGATCATTGATGTGCGTAATATGGATTCCGTCTAGTGAAAACTCTTTACCTTTTTCTCATTTATTCTCAAATTTAGTTTATTAGATCGTCCTCCTTCCAATATCTAACATAATTCAAAAGTTAAACCTAATTTTTAACCTTCAAGCACACAAACCTTCAAAACAAACAACGTGATTCACCACTGGAAAACGCGTGTGTTGACATTTATCACCATAGAGTTATATATTGTCGTCCAAGACGGAAGTTCCGGTGGAAATAGACGCGTAAGTCTGTACCTGTGGAGCCCCAGTAGTGGACGCTTCAAGACTGCGTAAGCGCTTGAAACATCCGGTCTACCGCGTCCGTTATGACGTTACTCCGGTTGGCGTTTTCCGGTCGTGAATCGCGTTTCTGTTTTGAAGGTTTTGTGATGGTTAAAAATTAGTTTTAACTTTGAATTATGTTAGATATTGGATGGAGGACGATCTAATAAACTAAATTTGAGAAAAAGGTATAGCGTTTTCACTAGACTGAATCTATATTACGCACATCAATGATCGATCGCATAGGCCTAATATTGCCGACTTTTACGCGATTACAAAAGCTCCGTGAATCGTGTTGAATTAAATGTTGAATGAATCTTTTCGTTAATTTTGCTGCAGAACAACCAAGATTTAAAGGGATAATACGTTGATTTCTTTAAACGTTTGAAGGTTTTAGTCAATTTCACGATTGACTAAAAAAAAAAAAAAAACTATTGGAGAGGGGGGGGGCGTTAATAAAGCTACTATATGATTTCTAATCTTAAAGCATTTTTTTTGGGGGGGGGAGGTGGTGGGCGTTAACAAAGCCTGGGCGTTTACTAGGCGATTTACGGTACAGGTTTTCTTCTTCAGGCTCGGGACACCCAAAGTCCCAACTCCTTGCTGTTATGAAAGGTGAAATGATGAGAATAAGGAGCAGACTCATGAACACAGAGGAACCTGGTTCGAGAAGGCAAAAGAAAAGTTTCCGATGATGGGATATCCTTATATCCATCCAGAGCGATTAACAAGGCGATCAAGAAAGCGAAAACATAGAAAGAACCCCTTTAAGTCGAAAGATCCAATGAAGGACGAAGCGGAAAAACCTTTGGAGGTTGTCACCTATCTGGCAGGTGGCAGTGAACGAGTTAGAGAGTCCTCACAAAGGTAGGAGTCTGCTGCGTGTTCCGTAACCCCCAGGATATACAAAAGTTGCTTGGAAGAAAAGTCCAGGAAGCGAAAGAATCGCAACAAGGAGGAGTACGGCAAGAAACTGAGCCTCCAAATGAAGACAGGCAGAAAGACAGAGTAAAGGAAGGAAGAGTTGAACATCGCTATCAAACCAGCAGTAAAACGAAAGCGAGAGATACTGAAGTAGAAGGTGGAGGGATTGAGAATTAAAATGTGGAGACTAAAGAGAAGAGGAAGATAATGACCAGATGTTCGATGAGAAGAAACTGCCAATTGCATTAGGAGTGGCCTATTGGGTACCCTGTGGAGAATGCCCATCTGGTTATGTAGGGGAAACGAAATGCCGAATTAGCGTCAGGATAGGAGAACACGCAAGAGCCACCTACAAAAGAGACAGAAAAAACGGGATAGTGGTCCACAGCCTCAAAACACAACACCAGATTGACTGGGAGAAAACTGAAATCATGTTGAGGTCGAATTCCTTCAGAGAGGCACACCTCCGCGCCTTGGTGGCTATTGCTATTCATCACTGCCAAGAGAAAGAAATTAAACTGATGTACGTGTACATCCAAGAACCTGCATACAAACAAATAGCTAAAATCGTTACCCCAGAACTTAGTGGCAAAGTCGAGACAAAGTGGAAAAATATTCTCCCAGCAGCAGCTTGCACAGTGGAAAATAATTCATTCCACACGGGAAGTGAAAGTGAAACCGACAAACAAAGAGAGCTGATGCAAGGCCATCTGCGAATCAAGTTAGGGAGTGGGAAGTTTGAATGTAACAGACGGTTGGAGTAAAATCTTGACTGTTAGTGGTGCGTGTGTGTCTCACACCCTTAGCCTGAAGAAGAAAACCCGTATAGCAGTTTTCGAAAATTTGCTGGTTTGACGAAAAACGGGAACTTTTTTGGTGTTGCGTAGGTCACAGTATGGCAATATCAACGGCCTTTGTTCAAACTCTTCGGTATCGCAAGCACCGATTGGTTCTTTCGCAGCACGTGATACTTCGACCGTTCACTAGTGACGTCACACAAAGTGAATCAAGGGCACATCCAATGGCGCTAGCAGGTGCGCGTCGCTTGCGAGCTTTCGTTAGCGCTGTTTACGTAGTCGTACTTCAGGATTTTTTTTAATATTAAAACTTAGAATGATGGTCTCAATTATATTTCTGCTGGATAATTTACAATATAATTATTACGTCTGCGAATTTTTGTGCTCCTAGATCACGTAGTTTTTTTATTACAATTTATTTTCGTGAGGCATGCAACTTGTTCATGGCAGCCATTTTTTGGCAATAGCCATTTTCAGCGCGAAATTCAAAATGGCGTTAGTCTTGAAAGGTTAACATGAACAAATCCTATTTTCGATTTGGCCCCAACGTTAACTCAGTGAGGCTACTGCCACAAGCCTTTTTCTGAGCAAAAACACACCTAACTACTGAAGCCTCCAAATTGTTTACCATGCCAGCCCTTGGTCCCATAGCCGGGATTAAGAGAGGGACTCCAGTTCCCTGTGTGAGCTCTACGTTTACTTGGATACCACCAAAGACCAGAAGTGGAGAAAAAGCCGGATAGACCTGTTCCTCCCCTACAGGTTTAACACTGGACTGACAACACTGTCTAGGTTAGGGTCTTGGATTCACTCAGTGACTAACTTTGCTTGTGAGAGCTTGGATGAGTCCACCGATCAGCAAATGTCAAGAAAACCACCCACTAGATTCAGTCCCTCTCCCCATACTGGGCTGCTTATAACTGCTGCCTGGAAATCTGAGACAACCTTCCCTTTACATTAACTGAGATGTATGACCTCCCAAACTGTTGCTTTATCGTCTATCGGACCTGTCTCCATTCCATCAGAAGATTCAAGGCAGTTTCAAGGATCCCTCCAACTACCCACCATCCAGTAATCGAAGTCTCAAGGATGCAAACATTTTATTGGGGAAGTATTCTGGGATAAAACACTTCATTTACCATTCCCCAGACTAAATCGGTAAATCTGTTTTTATCTCTGAAGTAACCCACCCTGAATCCCCACATTGTTGCCATTGACTGTGCACCCTGACAGTCAAAATGGCTTACACACTTTGCATGCATAGCACGTTTGGTGTCTTGACAGCTGTCATCACGTATAATAATAATAGATTTAGCCCAAAGGACAAGGAGACAGGCAGGATACAAGATCGCTAACGCCGTTCATGGTAGGGGTGTGGTTAATAGGTTCGTTTGAGAAATTTGGTAAGGGGTTGGTTGGTGACTAATCGTCGAAAGGCTGAGACAGAGGGGGTGGACACCGTCTCCTCACTAAGCGAGTTCCATGGCTCGATCACTCGAAGAGCGAAGAAGTTTTTTCCGATCTCGGAATGTGGGGTTGCACCAGATAGCTTGAAGGAGTGACCCCTAGTACGAGTTGATGCCGAACAATCAAAGAGAGGCACATCAATGGGCAACAAGCCCCTGACGATTTTAAAGGTTAAAGATACGTCGGTCCAGAGACGGCGTAGCTCCAAGGGCTGGAGGCCAAGCCGTGTCAAGCGGTCGGCATGAGGAACGTCGCGGAGGCCGGGTATACCACGTGTAAATTGTCGTTGCACCACCTCGATACAATCGATTTCTTTAAGTAGGAATGGCGGCCAAACTGGGCTTGCATACTCAAGTAACGGACGAACATAGACTTTGAAAGCCCAAACAAAATTAGCGATTGAAGATTTAGTGAAGCAACGTTTTACGAGTGCCATGCGACGATATGCCAAAGCCAAAATCTTTGCACAGTGTAATGATGATTTAGGATCCTTGGTAAAAACACCGTTATTCATCTTACTGTGAAACCTTACAACGATTGAAAAATGTCACACGAGACTCACAAAAACGCACACTTTCACAACGAAGATAGTCCACTAACTGCAAATTTTCAACTACTAACTGTAGTCGTCATCAGGCACCTTAAAGGTAAGTTTGAACTCTGTTTACATTTCATTTTTCAGTCCAATACACTGTTCGAATTCGAAACTGCCACTGTCTGCTATATTCAGTCGATTGGTTCACCCTTGCCCACTGTACCACTCTGTAGGATCCTTGGCCATCCAAACTCCCAGATCTTTTACCATGGTTAAAGGAATACTAAACCCTCACTTTTCCAATTTTTTTATGATAGCTAAGACCCTAAAAACCCCTTCAAAACTTATGAAATGACGCTTGCCTTCTTACTTACGTCGTACTAAATTAAAATAAGTGCGTTTTTTAAGACACCTAACCAAACGTAGCACCACGAGAGCTCGCGACTATGGAGGTTTCGTGAAGCAGCGTGACGTCAAAACCATAATGGAAGTGGGGAGCGCATCCTTCCCATCGTGCAGCGCGCGCGACCACTCTCTGCTTGTAAATAAACTTGGGTACCAACAACGCTGTCGCTGTCAATTCGTTGCCAGCCGTATCAGTTTGAACCTGTTGCAAGTGGTAAACGGAAGGCAAAAAGATGCAAGATCGCTAAGAAAACACCAAAGAAGCCAGAAGATCCGAGGAATCCCGGCAGCGATGACTTGTCGTGGTGTAGATGCCAGAAATGCCCGCACTACGAGAGTCCCAGGCGATGCCGTTTTGTTTCTGGCGCGCGCAAGTCACGCAGACAGGTGGAAGGCGCCATAAAAGTAATGACGTCACGACGCGTGGTGGTTCAAACAGGATTATCTTTAGAGCTTGTGTATCGTCTGCTTAAATCAGGTAGTTTAAAAATTCGTACGGCTTAAACACTGACACCCATTGACGTCGGATACCTGTTATCATTAATTTCAGTATCTAAACTATCGATAAAAAAATTCATTGTTGAAGGGTTTAGTATTCCTTTAAGGAGTCGAGTGAGTGGGAATCCAAATAGTAGTCAAACTCTTGGTTGGAGTCGCCGACGTGCAGGACACCACATTTGCCCTGCGACAATGGAAGTTGCCAAGTCCTGGACCAGTTGAAAATGTTTTCGATGTCTGATTGTAATAGGAATCCTTCCTGGAAAGTGATAATTTTAGAACTTGATTTGACGTCATCAGCGAATTTGTAGCACGGTCTGTCGTCACTGGAGGTTGAAGCTGTAGGTCATTTATGTAAATGACAAACAACAGTTGAACAGTGGCCCTAAAACGGATCCCTGTGGAACTTCGCTTATGACCTGTGAAATCGATGACCTAGTTTGTCCAATGACCACCGGTTGTGTCCTATTGAACAAAAAGTCACCAGTCCAAGCCAGCACATTTCCATCAATGCGATTGTAAGACAGCTTAGAAAGTAATTTTGAATGTACCACAGACTCAAAGACCTTCTTGAAATCGAAATAGATAATGTCCGTTGGTACACCCAGATCAATAGCACTGGTCCAATGATCCAGCGCTAAAAGAAGCTGCAGCGTCGCAGACCGGCCCGGCAAAAAGCCGAACTGGTTTTCGTCCAGTAGATTGTTCTGTAGCAAAAAATACACATATTGTCACGCACGATGGTCTCCATGACCTTGCACGGGACCACCGTAAGTGCAATCGGGCGGTAGTTAGCCGGATCAGACGCGTCGCCCTTCTTGAAAATCGGCACAATGTTTGCGGTATGCCAAAAGATGGAAGAGTATGTGAGGATAAAGAAAGATTAAAAATAATAGCCAATGGTGGTGCAATGGCCACGCCAATTTGTTTGTTAAAAAAAGCTGAATAGCCATCAGGGCCTATGGAGTGACAAGGCTTGATTCTTAACAAAACACCCATAACCTGTGTGCTGGTGCTGTTTGGTGTGGAAGAAGAAAGGATTTCTATTCTGACAGGAAATTTCGTCTTTCGCAGAGAATAATACAAAATTTGATTGGGTAGGTATCTAGGGACATAAACAACTTTTCCCATCTCTATTCAGGCTGCTGAATGATAAATCATGTGTTTCCTTCTTTTAAACTGTTAACATAGTAAACTACATTTACATGTTGACTGTTTGACTATCCATTCTCATGGCCTTCCAAAATTACAGGCTCCCCCCCCCCCCCCCCAACACACATTTTGTCTCAAATTATTTCTTTTTTTGTTTGTTTCGAATAACTCAGGTTTTTATGCAAACTTCAAAAGTCTGGAATTTCGCAATGCCCTTTTTCATGTCTGGAAGAGTATGGAATTCTGACAGATTGGCAATATCAGTCTGGAAAAAAAACTAGGAATATTCTCACCGTCCTAATTATTAGCGAATCATATTGGGTAGGGATCGACCGAATCTACTTTTACCAAATCCGATTCGGATCCGGATAATTTACAAGATTTGGTGAATCGGATCCGGATCCTAACCGAATCCAAAATAAAACCTTTGTTGGACTGCTTCAGCCCTTTCCAATTTTTACAGACTAAATTTTCTCTCTAGCTGAGTAAAGTTTCAAGACTTGACTAGAGATTTTCACAAATTGTTCATTGGTTTTTCCCTTATAACTTCTGAACAGTTTATGCTAGCCATTTGAAATTAGCTCCATTGGAAAGCTGGTGAAAAAACGCTTCGAATGGTATATTGGAATGTCGAAAACGGCCAAAAATTAGCGAAGTTATTGAAAAATCGCCCAGACATTCAAAATTTTGCCGAATCCGAATCGAATCCGAACCCTAAAGATCCGGTTCGGATTCGGTCGATCCCTAATATTGGGGTATTATTGCGATAAAAAAAATTTTATAGTGTGAAATTACATTGAAAAACCCTCATTCTTGTAGAAAGTTGTATTGAAATTTCGCAGGTAAAAAAAAAAAACAGTCGCATTAACCCTTTAGGGACAAGTGTGCCCAAATGCGCCTTCCGTATAGTCATAGTTTTAATGAACGATTTTCTACTGGCCAGATGACAAATTTTCACCAATTTCAGTAAAACGAAATATGGGATTATGAAGGCCAGTTCATCGAGGAAGAAAAGTGACAGTCTTCATTCTCTTACTTCAAGTGGGTGAGAAGTTATTTTTTCTACAAGTGAGGTGTAAACTCTTACTTTTACAGCCGAAATCTTAAAGGTTAAACCTTCAGTGGTTTTCTCTTTCGATGCCGATAATGTTTGCTTGTTTTTCATGATTTAGACTTTTGTTTATAGCAAATGCACATTTAATTTTTAAGTTCATTTTTGAAGAAACTGCCATTTTATTTTCCTTATTGCTCCATGAGCTTTCCTTCAGCCCATGCTATGCAGTGCATGTAAAATGAAATTACTGAACTTGGAAAATAGCATGGAAAATGCAGCTACTAAGCGTGAAAACAACTGAAAAAGGCATGGAATTTTGTTGGAACGTGGGGACTAAGTTGAAGACCTTTGATGTTATCTGTGACATATTTTTGCCCGAATTATGTATCCATCCATTCCTCCCTCTCCAACATGAAACATGGATTAATTATTTTTCGTATTTACGTGCTAATCCTCTCATAACCTTGGTCTCTGCCACACATATTCCATTCTCAGAACAGATACATGACGAAACTGTTTCCTAACTTAACGCATGACATCGTGGGAAATGTTCCTCACCCTGGCAGGCACACAGTCGTTCAGGCTTTTCTTATGTAGCATTACATTAATTTACAGTTTTAAAAACAGTAGTGAAGTATTTGAATGGTGGTGACAGTTGCACTACACATTTTCCAGCAGGCACCTTGTATGACTTAGGAAACTACGGACTTTCTCAAAGTCGGGCACCATCAGGTTATATTACAATGGGATGTTATCAGAGATATTGGTTACACTCATTAATTTTTTCTCCTCTTCTGAATCAGCACATTAATTGAACTATTTTTTTGCAGGTATCTTTGTGACTACACGTATTACACGTCGCTGTCCATCAGTAGCTCCAACACAGCTTTCATCCACGTACCTCCTTTAGACAAGCCATACTCTGCAGACGAACTTGCTGGTGCCATTCGGGAAGCAATTTTAAATATGTTGCAACAACTCAACGAACAACAACAGAATAACAATGAAGTCGTGGAAAACATGATTGCTACGTGACCAGACGCCAACGTTTAGAGGAATCATAATAATTTAAACGATTATTTCTGTCATATGTGTAGAAAGACAGAACATGATAGCAGTCGTCATGTTAATTTGGTTGCAGATATTACAAAAATTCAGCAACTGATGGAATGACAGTTAGGTAATTTATCCTGGGATTCAGTGACTTGCTATAAACAGTTCCCTTCCCCCTCCCCCCCCCCCCAAAAAAAAAGGGTAAAATTTTATCAGGTCCTAATCGATATGTTGGTGAAGGGAAAAAGGTGTAAATAAAGCACGTAACAACTTTGGTTTTTTTAATAAATTTTACTGTTTTGTGTTTGGCTGCGTTTATTTGTATTTTGCCATATTTTTCAGTTGTTTAACCAATTTAATAGTCTACATAATAAAAGTGGTAAAACGGAACTAGAAGAGCTGGAGTTAGACGTGGAGGAAGTGATGTGAAGGTAATTGTTGTCGATGCCCTGTAACAATTTATTTTTGCACGGTAGCAATGATTAAGGCCGAGAACATCCAGTCTTGGCACGGTAAAAAGAAAACAGGCGAGCGTTTGTCAGGATGGAGGGTATTGTCGATGCCCTGTAACAATCAGTGACAAACTAAATATTACGTCACATTATTTTATTATACCTTTTAAAACTGGTGTCTCTCCTCAAGTAAGTATAGCCTAATGGTTAGGGCGTCAGCCTATGGCTATGAGTTTGAATCCCGTCCGTGCAGCGAAAATGGGTTTTTAGTTTAAGAGAGGTAGTTGGTGTAACTTGAGTGTTAATGATATACATCACCTTCATATGTCGTCTTAGGTTATTGAATTTATGTTTTCAAATAAGTAATTTTTATTTTGTTCAAAAAAAAAGAAGAAAAAAAACCTTCCCCAGGAAAACTGTCCATCAGACTGGTGAAATTTCGGCAAAGAAACTGATTCTGTGAACTGATTTTCTGTGATTCTGTACAAAAAACACTGGCTGTGATAAAAAACAGTCAAATTAGAGGAAAAATGAGTTAAATCAGACGTGGGATACAAAAGTCTTAAGCAAAAGCGACTGCTCTCTTGAACCTATTGTGTTAAAAATTGTGTTGCAGTGAAACTATCGACCCCGCCTGTTGAAATTCGGGCACGGAAACTGATCTCGCCCAACAAAACGACTTTGTTATGCTTTTCTGCAAACAGCACTTGCTATGCAAGAATAGTCATGTTAAGGGAAAATGAGGTAATTTAGACAGTGCTGCCGTGGGATGCCCCGAGATACAAGGACTGAGTAAAAGCAGCTGTTCTCTTCCAGCCTATGAGGTTAAAGGTTGTACACCAATCACCAGTGAAACTCTCGACCCGGCCTGGTGAATTTTGGGCAAGGAAACTGATCTCGCTTCTCAAAACGGCCATTCTATACCTTTCTGCAAACAGCACTGGTGGTGCAAATAAGTCAAATTATGTATAAATTAAGTGTTAATGATATACATCACCTTTGCACGTGGTCTAAGGTTATACAAATATTAAATTTTCGTTTTCAATAAGTAAGTAATTTTTATTATTGAGACAATGTCGTCCTGGGATGCCCTGGGGTAGAAAAAGGCACTGCGTAATTTCGTGGAGCCAGCTAAACCGGCATAAACTTGACCAAACTCGACAGTACTATCATGGGATGCCCAGGGATACAAAATGTTCCAGATACGTAATGCCGTGGGATGCGT
Organism: Lithobius niger; assembly: GCA_023313725.1. NCBI lineage: Eukaryota > Metazoa > Arthropoda > Chilopoda > Lithobiomorpha > Lithobiidae > Lithobius > Lithobius niger. Next base: position 17,499 of record JAHWFP010026934.1, read on the forward strand.
AATTTTGCATGAACCAGCTATACCGACGGAATTTTATGCCAGGTAACTCTAGTAGTAATAACAATAATAATAACAAGAACACAACTGTGATCTATGAAGCTTGGTTTTGTATGGTACATGTGATATGACGTATTGTTGTTGAAAATTTCCAAGCCAAGGCTCGATTGTTCAATGACTGCAGTGGTGGTACCCCCCTCCACCCCCAAAAAGAAAAAGTTGTAAGATTTTTTGTGGAAGGGTAATTCGTTTAGAATTTATGTCCATTTTTTTGGTTTAAATAACGGCATGCATTATGCAGTTTCTATTACCGGCACCCTTGTTTTACTTGACAGGACGGAAAAAACACAGAAAAATCACAACTACAACAACCACAAAAAACGCTGTCCTACACGTATTTTGTGACGAGGGCCTGTAGTAATCACAATGTTTAGGAATTTTTATTGTTGTTAAAACCAAATGTAACTAATGGCTATGGTCTTTGTTGGGTAGTTATTACTTCTATTTCAAATTTTTAACGACACTCGTACTGGAATTGTAAAACATTGGTAGAATTATTGGCGGCGGCGTGCCGAAAAAGCAAACCAGCGACGGCGCATATGTTGACAACCATGATTATTGGCTAGCTACGACACAAGATTTTAGGCCGGCAGGTGGCCGCCTTCCCCTGGGTGGTCGCGCATAGGATCGTTGTCGACGTGATAGTTTCTTCCAGTGGCTTGATACAGCATATTTAGTTCATTTTAAGTCACATTGACGATTGGAATTCGTAGCATAATACTCTCAAATACAACTGACTTATGAAGGCCTGTCTTATGAAGGCCTTATGAAGACAGTAGGGGTACTGTTGAAAATTAGCAAGACTGTGAGTGTCTTTTTTTGCGAATTTAAGCGATCATGGGAGAAATAAGCCATTTGACAGTTAAATTTGAATTTCACAGTAGTTCTATTAACAATGTTTTTACTCTCAAATACAATGTTAACGTTTGGTGTGGGCCGGCTTACGTTTCATAATTAGTATTCTCTATCCTGCAGTTGTGTCGATTGGTCGGATCGAGAACGACAGCCATGTTTGATCACAAATACACGATGTCAGGGGGGGGGTTCCCCATCGAGTTATAGTCGGCGCATGCGGATGGTAAATTTAGTTGGTATACGGGTCGTCGGTTCAATGAGATCATACCGTGCTAACCTCGCTTGCTAGCCTATAGGAGCTTGATTTGGTAACTCAAGCGCCAGCAAAGGATGCCAAGGCTTACCTCAAATTTCATCTGACAGTAACCAAACTTAACCGTCTCTTTAAAATTTGTCAAGACTTTTCATTTCATTGAAAGTGCAAAATTTCGAAAAACAATCACAGACAGAAAAAATTAGCGCAGCTCAAAAGAAATAAATATCTCACACTTTCAGTATTGAAGGCCAATGTTTGTAAGTTCATTATTGAAATTCCACGTCGTCCGTCTCTGTCCTAGTGATCACAATGGTTACTCATTTAACTGATATACATGAAAAATGTTGTTTAACATGTTTTTATTTCCGGGTGTTTGCTGGTGGGCATAATATTTGTATGGGTCATCAGGGCGTTAATGGACAGACAGCACGAGTCACACATTGCATTGGCTTGCAGCTTTATTGTGTGTTTACAGCATACTAACTGGCCGGTTTAAGTTTTTGCCGAAACGGGAAATGACATCGTTGTTTTTAATGTTGTGATGGGCTTAGCCTAGTTCGTAAACTAGACTAAGCATAAGACTGCAAAGCATAACTTGTTTTATTATGGCCTATAAACCAACAGCTAAACAAATGTTTGTGAACATGGTTAACATTTATTTGGTTATGAAAAATATAGAAATTGCAACCACTAGTGTGTCGAGGCCTGTTCTCTTAAACCTGTTATCAGTCAAATCGTATCAAACTTGGTACGCATTTAGGCGCACAAGGGTATGAATGCTACTGAAATTTTCAGCTTTTGCTGATAGCGTGATAGCTAGACACAATATGACTACACAATAGGATTAATACAACTTTAGTATCCCCAAAACGTGTAAATTTAGGGCTGGGTAGATCCCTTTCTTTAGCGATATTGGCAGTATCGGTAGAAATAAGGATAGGTTGTAACGGCGGCTGCTATGACGGCTGTGCTGAAGCAGACAGCGAAATCTGGACGGTGTTAACTGCTGGTTGACTTAGCTGACTTTTACTTTAGTAGATTTGTACTGTTGTATTAAAGCATAGCAGTGCCTTACTTTAATCAAAGGGGGAGTGATTAATTCTTAAGTAAACTGAGTGGCAAGGGCGAAATTAATACGGTATACGGTAAATTAATATTAAACTAAGTGCAGGTATTGATACTGCCGCCATGAGAGAAATTGTAAGTTACTGGCAGTCCTGAATTTAAACTACGATATTTCCTAAGTTCAAAAAGCTGCAGTACCGGTAATCAAAGTGAAAGGTTCAATTGGCTACTGGGCGTCCCTTGTAACTTTTAACTTGCTTCACTGAAACTTCACGAAATGACGAATTCAAACTTAAAGTGTCACTATCACCGATTGAAAGTAGACAGAATCTAGCAGCACTAGCATATCGAGTACTATCTAGCACTTGCTTGCATCAAGTGAAGTAATGCACAATGTCGATTTCTTTTTACAAAACAAACAAGCTACGAGCCTTCTTAATTATTGAGTGAAAATTTGGTATGTCCTCGTGCACCTGAGTCCTGGGAGCAAGCTATACAGGTTAATATCACTGTTAGATGGCGCCAGAGTATTTGCAAACAGTTTTCAATCGGTGATAGAGCCACTTTAAGTTTGAATTCCTCATCTCAATTTACAAGTTTCAGTGAAGCAAGATAAAAGTTACAGTTAAAGTTGTTGAAATCTTAGAGAATACAACAATCAAGTTTCTACATAAATCTAATCAAATCGGGTTAAGTTGCTGTTAGCATCGAGAAAACAACAATGTGATGTTTTTCCAAAAACAAATAAAAATGAAGTGTCTGAGGTTACTTTCTGATCGCAACCTGTGGTATTTTAAACAAAAACCATGCCTTATTCAGTTTTATGAAAACCGTGCATCAATAAAATCAAATCAACGTTAGACTAAGTGAAGATTAAGTATTCCAAAAGTCGAGGTTAAATTTAGAATTAGGGGTCCAAAGTAATAACTACTTACGTGGCAACGTATCATGTAAGTAGTTACCTACATGTAAGTAGCTTTGTAGATAACGTTTTAAAAAGCCAGCACAGCAAATGCACATGTATACAGTAAAATGCGACGTTTCGGGATTTATCATCCCGTTGTCAAGCAAAAAATATATTTTGTAGCATAAGCTACAAGTCAACAAGATACACTTAAATGGTTTCCCATTCTAAAGAAAAGCAACCAGAGCAGTAAAAGATAAAAAATAAAAAGTTAAAAAAGATAAAAGTGAAGCCCACTAAGCGCAAAAGCTGAGCTGGGAGGACCTCTCCCTAACGAAGCAGGGAAGAAGTCTAGACTTCTTCCCTGCTTCGTTAATAATAATAATAATAATAATAATAATAATAATAATAATA
>JAHWFP010026934.1:21149-97091 GCA_023313725.1 Lithobius niger
GGCTCGTAGCAGCATAAAAGGGGGAATTCAGACGTGGGGTTTAGCCGAGTTGAACTTGTCCACAGCAGCCTTAAACAAGTTCACAGTTCCGGCGCTGACCACATTGGCTGGAAGTGCATTCCACGGATTGACAACACGGTGTGCAAAGTCGTTGCGTCGCACTTCCAACTTGACGTGACTCTTGGTCAATTTCTGAGGATGCCCACGAGTCACAGAATCAGAAGGGGTAAAGAATACACTTGGATTCAACCTGACCCCTCCTCGGAGGATTTGGTATGTCAAGATATTGTCTCCTCGAGTCCACCTTTCAGGAACAGGCGCGAGACCAAGCCTTCATAGCCTTTCACAGTACGAAAGCCCCCGAAACCGTGGCACCAGTTTGGTAGTCCTGCGTTGAACACGCTCAAGACGACTAATATCTTTGATTAGCCATGGCTGCCAAGCTTGAATGCAATGCTCCGTCAAAGGGTGAACATAAAATTTATAGATGGCTTTGACGGAGGCAGCATCCAAATAACGCACATGCCTTTTAATGAAGCCAATGAATCTGTTTGCCTTGGCGACGACAGCATCAACTTGATCCGAGACACTCAAATCATTCGAGATGATGACTCCCAGGTCTTTAATAGTGTTCACCACACTAAGTGGCTTACCACGATAGTAGTACATAAGCCGAGGGTTACTTTGACCAATGTGCATTACATAGCATTTGTTTGGATTAAGGAGCATCCCCACTTCATCACACCATTTAATAACGTTATCGAAGTCCTCTTGTAAAATAGAAGCATCGATCGGCTTTTTAATGGCTCGGTGCATTTTGGTGTCATCAGCATACTTTTCCAAAATGCTGGAGATGTCGCGGCCCATGTCCGCTATGAACAAACAGAAAAGAATAGGGCCAAGCACTGATCCCTGAGGAACACCCGAGGTAACTTTGCTCCAAGGGAGAGGTACTCCCAGCTCAGCTTTTGCGCTGACTGGGCTTCACTTTTATCTTTTTTAACTTTTTATTTTTTATCTTTTACTGCTCTGGTTGCTTTTCTTTAGAATGGGAAACCATTTAAGTGTATCTTGTTGACTTGTAGCTTATGCTATAAAATATATTTTTTGCTTGACAACGGGATGATAAATCCCGAAACGTCGCATTTTACTGTATACATGTGCACTTGCTGGCTTTTTAAAACGTTAACTACTTTTAGTGCTTTTATTCTGTCAATAGCTTTGTAGAAACATTGTCACTCTCCAGACGAAGTAGAGCGTGCTGTCCCTTGGCTGTTTGGATCGAGCTATGGTACCATTCGGACGCCCATCTGCGCTTTTATACTAACTAGCCGGCTCCAACAACAATAGGCCAAACTGCGGAGTATAGCAATTACGACGTGAAGGCAAGAGACTTGACTTCTCCACTTGAGATTTATGGTTGTTTGGGTGCAAGCTCAATCACGTGGGCCTATAAACAACGAAGTGAGGAACTCGAAGGCCTTGGTTGCCACATAGGGAAAGCATCGAAGGAGAGAGAAAATATGGAGGTTATGTCCTGGGCCTAAGGTAGGGATGGATTGTTGAAGATTTAATCTCTCTACATCATTAAGGACGTATGATATGCGTGTGTTTGTATGTCTACTCCTCTGGAACCAAAGCACGTACAAACGTGGGAGGAAGACCAAACGAAAGATAATTAAATTGCGCTCAGCATAGGCCTATTTTCATCGCTGTAACTTGATATTATGACTCTCAAAAACGCGAAAAACCCTGAAAAAATAACGTCAAAGTTTTTTTTTAAACCCTCATGATGTTTGTTCATGACAACCTCCTTGAGCAAAGAGAGATGATCTGGAAAAGGATGCACGGAAAAAATACCTAAACCACATATAGATCTTAAAATTGGTTTTATCTAGACACACGCTAGTGTGTCACTGCCAAGTAATAGTAGATCGGCCGATTGTAGACATCCGATTGTTAAAAATTGATTGTTGATGAAATAAAGGCGACCACACTAGCAGACTGTGTCTTTTAACTGAAACCAACTTGTACATGATTTCAGCATACTGGTGTAAATTCCCCATGCGGTAGAAATCTTTACTAGTCATTTGAATCAGGTGTCTTGGGTCCAGTAACAAAGAAAACCTCAACACGAAAATGTGGGAACGTGTTCTTTATTGAGAAAAAGTGCTCTCAATAACATTGAGTGTAACTAGTAACTAGCTAATCACCAGGCTCTCATGTTAATTCTCATCGGGTATAAAGACAGCTTTACAGCTCATTAGGGAAAGTTGCCAGATCTAAATTTCGGCAGACAGGTAAAGCATCATATGGGGAAGTGCCTTTTTCTAAAATGGAGGTTGCAGCTAGAAGCATGTGGCCCTAAAGTGGCTCGTAACTGCAAAATTATTGTAACCATTGTTTGTATTGTCATCCAATAGTAGATTATAACATGCTTAAATGTTACACGCTTATCGTTTCAGTACTTAATTGTCAGAATGCACTGTTTTTGCAATAGGTGGTTCACTAAGAGACAGTACATCTTTATCTTTTATTGCAAAGGTTTGGTCGTTTTTTTCTTACGGTACACGAATCCAAACTGAATTATCTGCCCCACGACGATCAAAGGGACAATTTTGCTGGAAAGAAGATTAGGAAACAAAATGCACGTCGTCAGCACAGGTGGGAACGTATTCTTTATGGAGAAAAAGTGTCCTCAATAACGTGACGCGGACATTTTATTTCATGTAGACTTACTGTTCCTGCAGTGTAGTGTAAGTGGCGAGTTGATTAGTTTTAGTAATCTTCATCTGCCACCAGAATATTAGAACTGTATGAACATATACCATTCCGTGAGTTTGTAGTATGTGTTCATGATTGAATGATTAACGTTAACCTCGGGAGGGCCAAGTGAAGGGATATGCGCTGATTGAGCGAGCGAAAATCAGCGTTTGTTAGCCAGTGCGCTCAAAAATCGGGTTAAATAAACTTAAGCATGTGAAACATGGGCATACAATAAGCCAAACCGTGTCCATTTGGCTGGTGTAACGGCTAATAGGGCAATGGCAAACGTAAAAAATATGAATTAGAAAATTTATAGACACTCCAGACGAAAAAGGTAGAGGTGACTATTAGACAGTGGAATTCTTTCACAGGCCTATGAAAGTTGTGATATCCACCCAAAACCAAAACTGGTATAAGAGCAGCCGCCAAGTTTCTAAGAAGGGTCGGTCTTTCAAAGTAGTGATATCATTCGGATGGCAGTTAGCGACCACCAGGCCCTTGCCATTCCGGTTGCGTTTGCAACAAACTGTTTTATATATTATATATATTTAACCAGGAAAAGGCCGCCAAGGTTAATCCTATTAGCCAAGTTAATTGCACGGAATAATACTTTGGACGTTAAATGAAAACTTGAAGATTGCTACCGCTAGTAGCAATCTTCTAGATCTCATTTAACTTTCGAACTATTAGTAGATGCGATTAACTTGGCTAATAGGATTAACCTTGGCGGCCTTTCCCTGGTTGAATAATATCACTACTTTGAAAGGCCGACCCTTTTTGGAAACTTGGCGGCTGCTCTTATACCAGTTTGGTTTTGGGTGGATATTAACTGACTTGATGCATGGAAAAATCAAAACAATAGAGTTGGTTTTAAAACGGTGTCAAATATTCGTGCTTCTGAAGCACGGAGGTGCGTGGATTAACTGGATCTTTCAAGCGATAAGTAAGAGGAGTACCGTAACTACCTCGTGAATGATAAAAGGACCTTTGTATTCGGAAGTCAATTTTTTTTGTTAAGTCTTTTGCCTTACACGAGATATAAGGTGTTGTGCGAAGCGCCTCATAACCAACTTTAAAAGAAAAAGGTTTCTTATTAGTGTCAGCTTTTGCACGATTCAAGTCCTGTTAATCCAATAAGAAGTTCAAGCTAAAGAAATCACGATAGAAGGGCGACGAGACATTCTCACAGCCCAGGTAGTCGTCGTACGGAAGGGCCCCAACGCATTAGGATTAATAGCCCTGGGTAAACGCATTCATATCCGTGGTGGAGGAAGGACGTAGAAAAGCCAGTAGTTCGAATACTGTAGCCCGTAAAGCCATTATGATCATATAGAGATCAAGGTTCCAGATTTTTGTTACGAATCCATTTGCGTGCGATCAAAGATTTATCTGAGCTGATTAAGTATTTTGCCTGGTTATCCTGGAGTGAATAAAATGATAAAGTCTGATTTAACACTGAACATTTTAGCTAAACACCGCACAACATCATTAAGAAACGTTTCCAGTTGTCCGAAACCAGGTGACAACAATGGCCATAATAATAATAATAATAATAATAATAACTAGCGGAGTCGCTCGCTCATTCTGCCGCGTCTCGCTGCGCTCGAGGAGATTTCTTGTTGCCATTCATATGGTGCTAACAGACACTCCCAGCAAAAATGTTCAAAAAAAAAAATTCATGGAAGAGATCCGAATAATGTGCTCGTTTTTCTTAGTGCATCAGTTCATAATACAAATGATAAACCAAACTAAAAATGGTCAAATAAGTTCAATGTCGCTGTAGTGTTTCACGTGGAGTAAACATCGCACCAACATATTGCTTTGTTTACTTATTTTTTTACCTTGTTTTCCTTATTCCTTGCAAAACGACCAAACGCGTTCCTTTTTGTTTTCTACTCTTTCCTACCATTTTTGTTTATTTGTCAGTATACTCCCAATACGAAAGCCAGAAGGCGACAGTAATGTGACTGTAGTAAAGCTAAGGCCAGTTTAGACCTATTCCAAGATGCTACGGTTGGAGTATATTTACTTATAAATAAGTATCCTTATGGCCAGAAAATGGCCGTATAAGTTTTACTTCACTTATTTTACTTTACATATATTGTGCTGCATAAGCTGCAAAGTATAAGCGATGCCATGCCGAACTTTGCTTATACACGTTGCACCACACTCCACTAATAATTTGTGGTAGTACCACACTTTACACTTTTCCTACACTTTTCGTGTTTCACCTATTTTAAAGGCTGGAAATAAAATAATCATAGCAGCCACTACAGCACACACACCTTGCCAGGTATTAAACGAATTAGTAACACTAACTCAAGGATTAGATTGTTACGGAGAACAAGTTATTGACTCGCTGATGTTGGTCGGTTGCCGTTAGATCATTGTTGATGGACATTCTGTGAAAAAATTTGGTAACAATCATGACGTCATGTATTGTTGAGGCATTGTTGGGTGATTGTTGTTGATTGTTGCAAATGGTCATTTTTCGTTAATTTCGGTCATTTAGGAGCCAGCTTTGACTTTAAAAATACGTCTACACAATGAACGGATTAATTTGCTTTCTTTTGACAAACTTCTCATATTTGTAGCCTTCTACTTTAAGAGGAGAAGATGATCATCCCCAACCAACCAGCCAGCCAACCAACCAACCAAGCATAAATTGTATCTTTTTAATGAGGAAAGATATTACATATGATCCGCACATACAAGGGCAGAAGGGAGGTGCAAAGATTCGTCGCCGAACTGCTAACTGCAGACTCGGGTAAAAAGGTGCATTAGATTTGAAAAGAATAATGCTCGTGGCACAAAAGCAAGGTACGAAAGACAGAGGTGGTTAGACGCGTCCTGAAGGAATCCTGCGTTGGGGCGGTAGCCAACGAATTATCAACAGTTCCAAACTGGTACCACTCTCAGAGCGAAGAACCCCGGGAATTTAGACAGAATTTCGGAATGACGAGCTTCAAACAATTGCCGCGAGTTTCAGTGAACAAGTTAAATTCGAACAATGGGAGTTCCAAAGGGAGGATGGAATGCACAATCTTAAAAGTGAGAACCAAGTCTGCCCTCAAGCGCATGCACTCAAGTGTATCCAGCTTGGGAAGATGCAGTCGTTGACTATACAGCAAAAAATGCATGCCGGGCAACGCTTTAGTATGTTTCCTTTGAACGGCTTCAATCCGATCAACAACGACGAACCATCGCTGATCAGCAGCTGGCTCCCGCAGCAATAGAAATAGAGTGGGTGGTGAATTTCAAATCGTTTTGAAACTAGACGCCAAGATCGCAGAAACTGTCGAACGTTTCCCATTCTTGGCCAGTTTTGCCCATTCTTGGTGGCAGGCATTAGTTCTTGTTTCGCTTATTCTACAGTAATAGTTGCAAATTGGTTTCGTCCTTTAGTGGCGTTTAACAGTAGTTAACTACTGGTTTTATGGCAGTTTATGCCGTAATGGTTTCTGTTTGGCTCATAAGAGCAATTTCTCGTTCGTTCTTGGGTGGTTGTTGGGTGGCTCACTTGGGCAAACCTTTGTAGTATCATGTTCATCGGCTACAAACGTAGTTGTAGCCCAATTCCACAACTGTGGGATTGGGGTTGTAAAGTCGTCTGCCAAGACGCAGTTATCACAAAAGTCGTCTGCTTGGACGCAAGTGCGTGACCCCTAGAGTTCCAGGGGCACGGGTGGTTTTTTTTTTAAACCCGAGGTGTTGAAGAGTTGGTCATCTTTCATGTTCATTAGTAAAAACAAGAACGTGCTTTTAGTAGTTGCAGAGAGTAGTGGTATTCACATGTGCTTTGATGTATGTGTTTGTTTCAGCTTGTAGTTTACTGACATGTTGAAATAAAAATTTACATGGTTAGAGTGTTACAAGATATATGTGTTTCAAGTTTTGACACAAGATTTGCGAGGAGTAAATTCCAGAGCTTCTTGTGGGTGGTGGAGTATGTCACAAATCTTGTTTACTTGCATGATTGCTGGGGTCAATGGCCAATCTTAGTCTTGTGTGTCTATTCTTACATATGTGGACATCATCTATGCCTTGTAATTATATTTCTGGTTCCTGCCTCTAGAACCTTCTAGAACTTTATATTACCCATAATACCCTGGCTATTTCGTGGTTGTCAGGGGTTACCAAAAGGTATTTAAGCAAGGGGCTAGCATGGTAAAATCAGAAAGCCTTCGGGCCAGCCAACAGGTTGGTGCTCTTCAACCCCTGCTAGGTCTCCTAGTTAGGGGGATTTTTCTCTTTAAATACCGATGGTACGAATGATTTACTTCGGTTTTCGTTCATTATCACTTACTTCTTTTTACGCAGTACCAAAAGTGTTCCAGTTACTCCAAACTAGCAAATTTTCGAATTTGTTGTATAAGCATTCTTCCTCAGGCTTCGGCAATGAGACGCACACGCACCAACTCTCCTATTTCCACACCGCTGTGGAAGTAGGACAGTTGGGTGCGTGTGCGTCTCATTAGTAGGCAGGCAGTTCCCCCATACTAACGTAAGGAGTAGTTCTTATGGCCAGTTATAGCATCAGCAGCAATATACTCTATTATTATCCTGCTTCCTTCAGAACGGAACACAGATAGCCCTTGATGCTCCTGTTCGCTCTCTCGGTTTTATTAGCCTGCAGGTGACAGCTAGTGATCTTGTGGTGCCTGATTCCAGTCCATTCAAGGTCTTCCTCAAAGACGATTCGTACAAATGCTGGTCCATTGTCCAACACTACAATCTTCGTACATTAATTTTTTGGCTGCTGTTTTGGCTATTTCATTCATCGTAAAGTAGTCCATCATGACCAGGATGTACTTATGATTGTGGATTGTTTCTGGCAGAGGCTCCACGTAATCAATACCAAACATTTGGAAGGGCTACGATGGCATTACGGGATACCACCTGCTTGCTGCCCGCTTTCTTCATTTGCGCCGTCTTGGCTAGTTGCACGTGTGGCACAGGTGGGCATATTGCTTACAGTCGGCAAACATTTTCGACCAGTGCGCTATGGAACGTAGCCTCTGCATTGTTTTCGTAACTCTGAGGTGCACAGCGTTTTCTCGGTCATGGCATTCATGAAGGTAGGTGTGTCTAAGGGCCTTGGGGATGTAAATTCTCCATGAGCATTCAGGGTATAGTCTGTCAGGAGCAATGGAAACCTTGTAGTAGATGAGGCCGTCCCAATCGATGGCGTAGTTTCTCCACATAGTATTACGCCCCTGTTTTTCCCGTTCTTTCTGGTCTGGTCAATGCCAAATTGTCGACTAGTGGCTGCTCCCGGACACGGAGCATGGGGTATGAGGGTGATACCAAATGCAGGAGCACTGCTTCTTGGACATCGTTTTGACTACGGCCTTTGTCGGAGTTACCGTCTTCCTTTCTCCACGAGGTTTCATCACTTGCATCTTCTTCGGTTTCCTCATCAGAGTGCTCTGGAGATGGCTTGCGGTAGAATGTTCCCATAATGACGTTAAATTTTCCCAGGCGGTGGCTGATGTCAAAATAAAACATTTGCAATCTGATTCCCTAACTAGCCCTTCTTGCATTAGACTTGGATTTGGAGAGAATCGACTTCTCAGAGATTCATTGTCAGTGACCAGGAGAAAGCGTCATCCCCCGACGTAGGTTTCCCAGTGCTCAACTGCTTCCATGGCTGCTAATTCCTCAAGTTCAAAAGAGTGGTACTTGAACTCCCAGTCCTTCAGAATCTTGCTATAAAATTCAATGACTTCCATCTCACCATTGATGTGCTGTTTCAGGATGGCTCCGAGACCTTCCTGGCTCGCATCTGGCTTGATCATGAAGAGCTGCTGGAAATCTGGCATGGCTAGGATTCTTGAGTTGAAACTTGTGACAGGAAGTTCGAAAGTGTCTGATGCACCGATGTCCACTTGAAAGGCTGGTCCTTCCTAGTTAGCTGGTGCAGAGGTTTTGACAATCCGGCAAATTCCCTGAAGAACTTCCGGAAATAATTGCCTAGGCTCAAGAATGAACCCGCCGTCTTTTTTGTTGTTGACCAAGGGAAGTTCCTGATGACAGACATATGATTATGTGACAGATCGATTCCATCTGCTGTAACTCTGATTCCATCTGCCGTAAGTGATTCCATCTGCCGTTACCCTGAATCCGAGATGTTGGTCTCTGGAAGGCCGGAATGATATGTCTTCCGTTTTAGTGTAAATCCAGCTTTCTTTAGTCTTTAAAAACTGCTTGTTCGGCCCTGCAGTGCTGTTCCCACTCTTTGTAGCTACCACAGTCATGAATGTGTAAAATACACACCTCACTGATGAGGTTGCCTAGAGTCGAAGTCTTGATGCGCTTGAAAGCTTGGTATGCGGTGTGGAGGTCAGAAGGTAAGACCCACCTGTTGTACGTTCATTTGTGGCAAATGAAGGTCGTACTGTCATGGCTGTCAGGGTGGAGCTGGATCTTGTTCACCTTGTTCAAATTCTCGTTCACCATCGAGTAGCGAGATATACTTAGCTCCTGCAAGGAAATGAAACACCTCATCTTCCCTGATTGTGGGGTATTTGTCAGTGTCGTGGTAGTCCAGAACTAGGTGGTAGCCTCTTCCATTCTTCTTCCTCTTCAGGAAAAAAAGAGGTAGGCATATTGGCAGTCAGAGTGCTCTATCCTCCCACTTGCTTCAAGCTCATCGATCATTTTCGCAATTTCCCTTTTGATGTCAGGTGCTGCAAAGTAAGCTCGCGGAACCGGGTTGGCTGCATGGTGCAAGCTGCTAACATATGCCAAGACTTTTATTCGACCTAGTTTGCTGGAAAAACATATTTGTATTCCTTAAGGATGCTTTCCAGGTGCTCGAACAGTCCATTCTTTGCTTCCCTTCCAGCTTGTGCACAAACCACAACGGTTTGCGCCATGGTGCTGGCGCAGCCAATGTGCAGTCAGGACTTGTCGGCGTAATCCATGCCTAGGATGCAATCATTTGCCAAGTTGTCGTAGTACACAGAAAATTCCAGCTTCAGGTGTAAGCCATGTGTGGTGATCGGCACCATTATTTTGCCTTTCAGCTGTTTCCCCCTGTGATTTTTCTGCAAGCATCGAGCAGTCTCTAAGGTGCGGCACAATTTCCCGATCAGCTTTAGGGTTGACGACTCAAAGCCACTGTCTTGATGGCGCTCCTGGCACACCCTGTGTCCAGTACACCGTAAAAGCCTTTGCCATACGCGGCAGTGTGCATTGAAAACACCTTCTGTGGTGGACCAACGTAGAGCGCGATGAGTAGCAGGTAGAACATACTTACGTGGCCAACTTGATCACAATTGTAGCAAGTGACATCTGTGTGCCATAGTTTAGGACTAGTAGGACGTCGACTCCTTGCTTGGTGTGATTGCGACGTTTCCCACAACTTTTCATTGGCTCAATTGTCCTGGTTGCGGTGCTGCGACTGGTCCTGCTGCTGAGCTTGCGAAGGTGAGCTCGAGTTGGGTGCAGAGCAGATGGCATGTACAGACTTACCGTGGGATTAAAGCTGCTGCTCTCAACTTTCTGCAGGTTTGGTGTGACAAGCAGTTGCCACTGTATGGTCAAATTTAGTTTATAGTCTGGTAATTTTGCCAAAAATTGACCGACTTTAATAGTTTTTTTCTTTCTTTCCTATGAACTTGGGAATGGTTGTAATTTTAAGTCAGATAGTTTTGGACAGGAGCCGATGAAGCGAGCCCCTCTGGTTTGGCTTTTCTTATTATTTAAGTAAAAAAAAAAAAAAAAAAAAAAAAATGTTAATACAAAATTCTATTCACAGATCCAAATAACAGAACATTTTACGTGGAAAAATGTCTTCTCTTCCCTGCTCCATCCTGCAGACATCTCTAACTCTCCCTTTCTCTCTTCCACTCTTGCCTACTCTTTCTCTGTTAGTCCATCCAGTTTCAGATGTGTGCCCAAGGCAAGAAGAGACAGCTTTTGGTGACAGCCAAAAGTACAAAGCCTGTAAGCAAACCTCCAGAAGCAAGAAAACCGTCGGGAGAATTCCAGATTCACGTTGCTAAGGAAGATACTCCAGCGGTCGCCTTAGCAACTAATTTTGTGTGGCAACTAAGAGGCGCTTCTAAGGGTTTTGCTTCAACCAAAGCTGCCTTCCATGATGGATGGCTTATTTAGATGTTTTTAACGTGAATGAATTGTAAGTACGATATGTAACGTTTTTGTTTAATGGGAAAATTAATTCCAACGTTTGTTTTCTGGTCAAATGCTTTCTATCCTTGAACGATCCTCTTATATTTAAACTAAACCCCTCTAACAATCGCCCACTGTCTTTCTCTCTCTGACTCTTTCTCACTCTATCTCTCTCTTTTTGCCCCCAACTCCCACCAAAAAGCATAAAATTAATAATAAGAAGAAAATAAATATTGTTTTATTCCTAAATATTTAATTTAGTGGAACATTATGTGATATTTTTACTCTGTATGACCAAACAACAAAGTTAAAAATACAGATCCAATGTGGTATAGCAACAAAAACCGAAAATTTGTCAGAGTCACAGATGGCGAAAAGAGAGGCAATAAGTTGTTGAGGGTGACCTGTGAAAATCGTAGCACCTTGATTTATTCGACTCGCCTACAAATTTGGCTGCCCTACCCCTAGCACCCCTAGTGAGATTTTTCCTGGCCTAAACAAGGATCACATTATGCAGCCCTGCCTCCTGCGTATATTAGTTCAGCGTCGCCACGCATGGGCTGTACAACCAGTACATGCTAGATAAGAGAACGTGAAAATGATTTTTAGCACCAACAATGCTGTTAAATGTGACCACTGAGGAAGTGAGCCTGAAATAAAGACCTTTAGCGAGTTCAATGGTAGTCAAGTGGAACTGCCTCTTGGCCATGAAAGTTATGGTGATCTGTCAGGCAACTCTGATGCGACGGCTGACGAAAACACAGCACTGCAGTCCGACCCTACTTTCCAGCTAATTGATGAAGCTCCCAGCTAGATACCACGCAAAAACGCTGTACAGGGGCGGACCGTCAGGGTGTTCAGCTGAACATGGATCCTGGCTTACGAGGGGCCCTGCAAGAGCCATGCACACTGTACAGAACAGAATCAAAATGTAGAATTGCAGATGAATTTAAATGAAAAAAGCTACAAACCCACAAATGGCATTAAGCCAATAGCCAGCAATCACCACATTAAAAAAAAACGCGTATTTTTTTTCACATTTTTTTTACAATTGTTCTTCTATTGGATGGGGGCGGAATGGGCCCCTTTTGGTTAACTTACACTCGGGCCCTAAGCGTACTTGTTCCGCCACTGACGCAGTACAGAGTAAAATCCCTATTGTTGACATCACTGTTCGTAGCCCTTCAAAAAGAGGATTACAGTCTCCTACCACACAAACATAGCCGGTAAACCAGCCATGATATGGACCGACAAGCTACCTTAAGTTTTGTCAGAAGCAGGTACTAATTTTTCCTTGGCGGTTGATTTTGCTGCCTCCACTGATATCACAATACAGCTTAACAGCTTATGCACATGCGCATAAATCCAATCGGAAAGGCTCCAGTGTGCGCGCACTTCCCTTGATGTCACTTATTAAGCTAGTGAATTATAACCAACCTTCATATATACTATTGTTCCATCGATCTTGGTCAAGATTGTGTCCACAATATATCAGTACCTTCCTAAAGCACCGGACAGAACGAACCAAACGCACCACTGTTGGTGACAGTTCAGCTATTCCCTACTATAGCCGTGTTGATGTGACTTGCCTATGTCAACCATCTTCAGAGCTGAATCTATTTCCGGTACCTAGCGCATGCTCAAAAGCTCCAACACTGGCAAACACTCGCAACCACCTCCCCGAGATGGTTTGCAATTTGGCACTGCTCGCGCCTGGTTACATCCATTAGTCTAGCCTGGACTAATCAATTAGTCATGTCTGGTCACGTTAAAGGTATGACGTAGCGAGTGCTCTGTTGAGCTTGGTGATTTTGCAGAGCTGTGATTGCAGTTTCGGAAGGTACTAAACGGCCGACGCAAAATCACGGCACACGCGCGATGTCAAGTTTGGGGCCAAACTGTCTCTAAAGGAGTATACTCACCAAAAGTTTAGGAGCGTTGCGAGCTTGGCTTCACGCTGCAACGCGTCCAGCTCGGTTCCTAGCGTTGCTTTGATCGCTTTGGAAAATTTCAAATTTGAAGCGAGCCGTAGGCACTACGCCAGAGCTGCAGCCAATAGGAGGCCCGCTGTAGCGCAGGCAAGCCGCATATCTGTATCTGTAAAGGTTATACACAAAGCATTACCCAAAGTCAAATTATTTGCTTTAGCAGCTTCACCCAACCAAATCAACGTGTCGTGAAGATTTACGAAAAATTAACTAGTCTAATCCTTTTTTAAACCCTTTGCGTGCAGCCCGTCTTTTATCAGTGGGAGCAAGGGTAATATCAAGAACATGTTCATTTGTTCCTGGTAATATGGATAAAACCATATTACCATATTACCCTTGGTGGAGCAAAACGAGCGACATGGGGAAATTAACCACATGTTTTCAGTTCTGTTAGAACAACAATTACCACTTTCAACGTCTTAATGTTGCGTGTCTTGATTTTGTTTGAGATCGTAAAGGCGATCAACAAAACGCTGTTCAACAACGTCAAACAGGAGTTGATGTTAGCCGTCTTGTGCATCGTCGGTGTGTACAGACCCAAGTTTGAACGCGTCAAACGCTCTCCAAGACCAACGCTGCAAACGACCAAGCCAAGCTCGCAACGCCCCTAAAGTTTTGGTGAGTATCTTCCTTTACAGTGGTGCGTTCTGTTCGCTCTGGTCGGTGCTTTAGGAAGGTACTGTATGTGGCAGCACCCATGCCAGAGTGTACGTGCATGGCTCCTGAAGATGAAACTCACGCCCTGCTTCATGAACTGTTTCAGCAATTCACCAACCAACTGCTAGTTTGTACGGGTCCACTACCGCAGAAGCTCCAAGCAAGATGGCCGGCTTATCTAGATTCCGGCGCGTGAAGTTTTCCGGCTAAGTTTTTGGTTGCGTTTTCTGATGTTATGTAGTAAGCCGCAGCGAGCGCGACAGCGCGAGCGAGGCTCGTAATTTGGGGGAAAAATGACATCATTTTCGTGAACGGCGACCTAGATTTACCTTTTACACCAATGGCGATAGTACAACCATCCACATATACAGATCGATGGTGGACGAGCTTGGAGCCGCTGCGGTAGTGGTTCCCAAACATGAGTCATGAAATCACGAAAAATACACGGCCAGAACAAAATTAACACGGGAGGCCAGCCGAGCTTGAAGCTGCTCGTGTTGTATTCTTTAAATGAGAATTGCAGGATCTATCTCATTTGGCATTGACTAAAGGATCTTTAAAAACAAGGGCAGCCACTGAGAGTGCCACTGTCTATGGGGGATTAACACGATGGGAAGCAATCTATGTTGTCCTGTTTACTGTTACTTTTCATCATTAATTCTGTGCTGCAACTTCCTTGTAGTCCTTGAAAAAATCCACTTGTTGCATATTTTCGTGGGCGGAGGAAACTTTCTGTGGTAGGTGATAGTAATTACCCGTGAAAAGTTGCTTACGTTTTAATTAGTTCCCAAAAAAAAAACTTTGTTCACATAAGTTATTTCTTTGACAATCAGTTGAAATGGTAACCTACGGTTTTTGTATACAGTAGGCTACTTAAAAAAGTAAAAGTGGTTTAACAGAATTAATATTTTGTATAATCTGGGAAAAAAATGGCGTTCGTCTTGAACCTCGGGTGCCTTCTTATGAATTAACCCCGATGGATCAAGCAAAAGTAATTGGTTGTTTTCCCACGACACGAATTGGTAGCATTTTTAACCCAAAATCGTCACCACGATTCGTCATCGTATCGGCTCGCCTTCACGTGACAGTAATAAACTAAAAGACATTATTATTTGGGACAAACGCAGGAGTTAATTTACGTAGTAGCTATTAAGACACTTTAAAGTTTTAAAATCACAATTGTCTGTAGCTTAATTTGTAGAATTAAAACACCGAAACGCAACACTGACTCGCCCACGTGACTTGGTGACTTAATGTAATACAGGTTTTGAACTTCGGTTTGACGCTTTTGCACGTCAATTTGACACTTGTACTTTGATTTAACACTTTTGTACCTCAAAATTACGTTATTAGATTTCAAATTACTAACACTCTTGGCTTTCGATTTAACACACCTGCACTTATGCATTTGAAATTAAACTATTGAAACAAACAACTCATTACTGTTTTAATGACTGAATCAAACTACATAAAAACAAATTGCAAGATTATAAAATACTAGTTGTAAAAAGCTGTTGAGTACAGCTGCCCCATAATAGTGAAATGTGCAATTTAGGTAATGCAGGTTCTTGAAGATGGGTAATAATGCTAGGGTGGCTTCGCTCACTCAATCCATGTATCCTGTGAGTCAGTTCACCGTCCTTCATTCATTTCCATAACACGGGAGCAGATGGCATCTTTCCCGTCCTGTGGCCTGGTCTTTTTTTTGGCACTGAATCTGACTGCGCATTGTGGTGTTTTTTAAAAGCCCTGTGGTAGGTTTGAATCAGTAGTTGGCCACTACCTCTACCAATATTGCTCCTGCACCTATATTCCGTACTCCCCCGATCGCTCCTCCCTACGTCTTTTATTTTTGTACTGAATCAATGCCTTTTCCTGTGCCTTTTCGTGACTATTTCATCGACAGCAGTCATTGTTTCCTCCGACATACATATTTTTTTCCGTTTTCACTCATGAGACCAAGTGCGATGCGACATGGAGACGACATTTCTGCATAACCTACATTTATATGGCGTATCAACAATTTGCTTTGTTATAGTGTACGGATCCACGATTACGTTACTTTATTTAGTATGGTGGTGTCTTGAATTCACTGGTTTTTCCATGGTTTCAGTGCATGTGCATGTTTGTGTGCAGCATTATTGTTACACCATTGCTTCAGCGTTGTTTCCTTCCATAAATTCTTTTTCTTGATCTTTTTTAGGGAAATGGTATTGTTGTTTTTAGCATTGTAAATCATTGTTTGCTGTGCGCTGGCGAAAAGGTGGCAACTTCCGTTTTATGGGTTAAGATTAGAGCCTACAAAATTAAAAAAAAAAAAAAACAGTTCCGGAAAAAATACAAATAGCCTACTGCACTTAATCCGAGATTGAATAGAATTCAGAAAACAGAAACCATTAGGACATCGCTATATGACATTTGGTAAGTGGCCACCGAACTCATTATTTCTATTCAAATTTAAATTTGTCTTGACAGCACTGTATTATTACTTCCGTTTATTAAACATATATTGTCGCAATTAGCCACCAGTAAAACAAATTCGTAACGAATGTAGCCTACCTGCTCAATTGAAATTATTATTACGCATAGTAAATTCATTTTTGTATTTTTTTCGTACTTATGTTTTTTCCCTTGTAATTTTGTAGGCTCTAGTATTTTATAATCTTGTAGTTTTGTTTCGTATTTTTTTTTATAATTTTGTTTTTACGTAATTTGCTTTAGTCATAAATATTCCACAATGACGCTCAAATCCAAAAATTAAAAAGAAAAACTCTCAGTATTTGCTAAATGTGAATTTTCGACAGGCAGATTGACGAAAACTAGATGGGCTGTTTCAGGGGTGCATTAAATTCTTACAGGACAAAATTTCCCACAAAATTTTCCTAACGATTTTTCAAATTTCCACAGCCTTTCACTATGTAGGCAGGCCATTTTTCAGTGAATTTCCTCAGTTCGCTGAAATTTCCCGCGAACCTCGTTCTAGCGTTCTGGCATATTCTGCACCCCTGTATTCTTCAGGCTCTCCTGTAAGGTGATTTTCCATTTACATACTGGGAGAGCCTGAAGAAGACAGAAGGACTGAAACAGCCCATCTACTTTTCGTCAATCTGCCTGTCGCAAATTCACATTTAGCAAATACTGAGAAGTATTTTTTTTTATTTTTGGATTTGAGTGTCATTGTGGAATATTTATAGTTGGATCACCCAAAGTAAAATGGTGAGTTTTTTGCTTATTAAAAAACAAAACCACACCTAAACCACCACGAAGAACACAGTTCTACTTGAATTTTTGAAGAAAATACTGTTCTCCTTCTTCAGAAAATCACGCACAACACGGAGGAAAAATAAGTTTTCACATAACCTGCTCCAAAAGGCTTTTGAGTCGGTGGTTCATCAGAAGCTTCTCTTTAAGCTGGAACATCTTGGGATTAGGGGTAAACTGTTGGGGTGGATTGCAGCCTTCCTTGATGGCAGGACCCAGTGCGTTGTAATTGGTAACACTCATTCGTCCTCTGCACCAATTTTAAGTGGCGTCCCACAGGGGTCTGTACTGGTACCTCTTTTGTTTGTTGTATACCTGAATGACCTTAAAACATCGTCTGAGGCCATTCAGCAGTTCAAGTTTGCAGATGATCTGAAGCAGGGTGTCCCACTGCTTGATCACACTTTGAGCTCTGGCATGTTGAGTGACTCGGTTCTTTGGTTTCGGACTGGAGTGTTAGATGGCAATTGCCATTGTCCGTCAAAAAGTGTCACTCTTTTCATATCGGCAATCTGGAGGGCACCAATCCATATTTTCTAAATCACCAGCCTTTGCCCATGGTTTCTGAGGTGAATGATCTAGGGATCTGCCTTACTTCAAACCTTAAAGCCTCCAGGCATTGCCTTTGCATTTCAGCCAAGGCCTTTCGTAGGTTGGCTATTGTAGATCGCTGCTTCACTTCCGGAAATGTACAAACTAAGGTATGGGCCTTTAAAGTCGTTGTTCGCCCCATCCTCGAGTATGCCAGCCCGATGTGGTCTCCATCGTTACTGGATGATATTGACAGACTTGAATCTGTCCAACGAAAATTCACAAAACAGCTCTCCGGTTTGCGGGACTTGTCATACTGTGAAAGGTTGCTTTGGACCGGGCTTCAATCCCTTGAACTTCGTAGACTCATTGCTGACTTAATCCTAACATTTAAGATTTTGCATGGTATCCTGGCCGTCGACCTACCATTTTTCGATCCCAGTCCTTGTGCGATCACCCGTGGACATTATTTTAAACTTGCTTCACAGGCGTCCAAGCTCGAGTGCCGAAAAAATTTCTTTTGCATTAGGGTTATCCGCGCATGGAATGCCTTGCCGAGTGAGGTTGTTGAGGCGAGTTCAGTTGACCGATTTAAATTTTTATTAAATAAAATTTGCCTTAGGACATTTTTAAAGCAGCCAGAATTAGTTGCTACACTTGTCCCTTGACTCTGTTCTGTTTTATACTTACCTTGCCTTTTATGGACTGGTGTTAGTGGGTTCCCCCTTCCAGCTCCAAACCCTTAACGTGGTTAAACCTGTATTATTATTATTATTACCATTTGTAAACAAAAATTTGAAAGGACGCGCGTGGAGGAGCAGACCACTGATCTATATATCTTCGCTTCCAAGGAGATTCCACTTCTTGTCAAACTCAGCTGTGCGCTGATGGTGCACCAAGCCCTCAATACGGTTGTAAGATGGTCCCGTGAGGTTCATAAGAGATACTTGTGACCGTGAGAAGCGTTTCATAGCAAAAGACTCCAAAGCTCGAAGTTGGGGTCCATGTTTTGTGTTAGATTTCATTAACACAGAGGTGTGATGCCAAGCTATGGAGTGTCCGTTCTTATTGTGGTGTTGGGCTATGCCACTGAGCTTCTTCCCATGGCGGGTGGCCCCCACGTGTTCATCAACGCACACTTCAAGTCTCCTCTTGGTCTCCCCAATATAGACCCCTTCACAGTCTTGACAGGGAATCCGATACTAAACACCAGTGAGATTCCTCAAATATGCTGGGGCCTGTGTGGACTGCATGGATGTTTGAGATTCGGCGACTGGTCCATCTTTCGCCCTAGTCGGTGGGGGAGAGGGGGGTGAAAGGAGGTCGAACCTTGCTCCTGGTAGCGTACCGGTGTGTGGTCGGCAGGGAAAGATTACAGGGGGGAGGGGGGGTGGTCAGGAGGTGTGGGTTCTTTCACAGATGGAGATCTGAGGTTTCAGATTGGTGGACATTGCAGTCGGCTCTGTACACCATACCGATGGAGTAACTGCACAATCCCTTCGCTTCTACCAGGTAAGTAAGTGACATACTCTGCAGGTTGAATCGGTAGCTGTTCTGTTTCTTTTGGCCGAAAATTCAAGTAGAACTGTGAACTGTGTTCTTCCTGGTAGTTTTAGGTGTGATTTTGTTTCTTAATATATCTTTGTAAAACCACTGTTATCGCCGTTTACCGGTTTTCGTTAAAGTTTTTTGCTTTAGCCATTAAAACAAATAGTTCGAAGAGTTTCAGTGCTTTAATTTAAAGTGCGTACCGTAAGTGCTAAATTCAACATTCAAGTGCAAGTGCGTTAAATCAAAACCCAAGCGTGTTAATTTGAAATCCACTAACGTTAAATTGAAGTCCAAAAATGTTAAATTCAAATACAAAAAATGCCAAACTGACATGCAAAAGCGTTAAACCAAAGTTCAAAACCTGTAAATCCGTTCTCCCCCCTCCTATTTCAGTTCTAATTGGTAGTTGTCAGATTCGTTTGCAGTGTTCCCCCAGTTAACCTCATGACCCCATTGTGCCATTGTGGTGAGCATGGTTAGTTGTGTCGTATGGTTTACTGCCGGAGTCGTAATTTGAATAGCCCATGTACTACAGGCTACCTCTAAGCCAGTTCAGGGAATTATGATGTGACATCTCACATGATCTATGTGATCAGTGTATGCAACAGGAGAATTCTTCGCAATCAGTGTTACGTAGGTCAATTTTCGAAGGCACCCACGCTGTTCAAAATCATGAGAATAAGGAAATATTACCAAGTAAATAGACACCAATCGGTACTAATAATTCAAAGTAGGTTAAACAAGAATTGAAACATGCCACGGTAACAATCGTCAAGAGCTTGCATTTTGTAGCGTGTGTGTCTGGTCCCGGCGAAGGTATCCATGTTTAAAAGACTTCGTTCCTGATGAATTCGTTGAAAACGAGGCTTTGATCTTGTTAAAGTGAACGTTGCCTGCATTACCACACCTTAAGCCTTACCAAACCTAACTAGCCTAACTCTATAAAGTAATCTTAAGTTTGCCTTAAAACTTTTTGTTTGCCGGGATCCATATCCCGGTTCTTACACAAAGGAAGTGTTTACCAATTCATATGCCTTCCCTTCGGACTGAATGCACCCCAAGAATCTTCACAATGGGATTGAAACCGATTCTGCATTTCCTACACCAAGAGGAAATCAACGCGGGTGGATACTTGGACGATTGGATCCTGAACCACAAATCCTTGATGAACAAAGATCGCACCATCAATCTCCTAACAGAACTAGGATTCGGCGTGAACCACACAAAGTCAAGATTCACTCCTAGCCAATGCGGGGCAGACTTCGACCTATCGAAACCAAGCATCCGACCCTCACTAGAAAGAATAGAAGACATCATATGACACATTCGCAACTTTTGCCAGCAAAAAGACCACTCCCTGACCGAGCTAAAGTCTCTCATCGGGAAAATGGATTCAATGGCAAACCTGGTTCCACATGGTAGATGGATGACACGTCCGTTCCACCACTTCAGAATAGACCTTAGGGAACCATACCTTCACCCGAACCATCGTCAAACCACATCCAAAGATCCCATGGGAAACCCTCCTTTGGTGGTCAAGCATCCACAACCTCCTGGAAACGGTACCCCTTCATGAACCTCATGCAGACCTAATTCTCCTAACCGACGCCTCGAAATATGGCTGGGGTGCCCAGTGCCCACATAACCCACATGGAAGTAGCTGGAATTTGGGAACCAAACACAGACCACATCAATGTTCTGGAAATGAAAGCCATCCTAAACGCATTATGGCACTTCCGGTTGACAATCCGAGGGAAAACCATTCAAATCCAAGCGGACAACACAATAGCTGTGGCTCCATAAAGAATAAAGTGCGAAGTCCCGAAATCTACACGAAATAACATCACAGATCTTCAACCTCTGCATTCAACTTGGAACAACGATTCTCCCAGGGGACAGAAATGTGATTGCAGATTCACTCTCCCGCAAGAATCCACCAACAGAGGAGTGAGCACTAAAGAAGTCCATCTGAGAATCACACTTCAACATCTGGGGAATCCCCATGATGAACCTATTCCCAACGAGGAACAATGCCAGACTTCCCCTGTTCATCAGCCCAGTCCCGGACTCGAAAGCAGGAGCCATCGAAGCTCGTGACATTCAACTGGGAGAATCAGTACGCTTACCTGTTTCCACCCTTCAAGCTCCTACCCAAGGTCCTGCAAAAGATGAAGTCACACCAACATGAAGTCACACCACCTGCTAATCGCACCAAATTGGCCCGCAGCACAATGGTTTCCACACCTCCTCCTTCTACTAGTGGACAACCCAAGAATACTTCCCCCATTTCGGACCTCCTGACACAACAAAAAGGCTCAAGAATCTACCAAAACCTGGAAACATTACAACTTCACGCGTGGCTACTGTTGGAATTATTTCTGTGCATTGTTTATATTTTGGGCTAAGCCTATATTTTATTTATATAATTTGTACGATAGAAGTTATGTCTATTCTGGCAGAATGTAAAGCACGTATAAGTAGACTAACTAGTTTTTTGTTTATTATTGTTAGCCTTTAAAAGTTTCAGGTTCGTTTTTTTGATAACACACTGTAGACGCGTGACTTCCGGTCGTTCTGGTTTTCGGTTTTTCCGGAAGTTGCATGCTCTCAGCTTTTCCGGTTGGTCTTGTCCAAGATGAAGGACACGTGTAGCATTCGTTCCCTGTGTTTCAAGCCCCGTTTGTATTTTTCCAATGTGTTATGATGTCACCAAGAATAAATGGTGTTACAAGATGAAGCCTTGGTATGTACTTTGTGTAATTAAGCCTGACAGCCACACCTAGGTCCAGTATTTTCAACAGCTACTATCACCAAACTCCTCATGAAGGCAGGCATTCATAAAGAACAGGCCACCAGAATCGCATCCACTTCAATTAAATCATCATCCAACAGGATTTATGACAGCCGTTGGACAAAGTGGTTTCATTGGTGTAACAGAAGGAAAGTCCATCCAATCAATCCCCCTATAGGTGACTTCCTGAAATACTAAACACCATTTTTTCTGAAGGACTCAAAGGATCAACCATACTCGTCTACCGATCTGCAATAAACACCATTTTTAAGGCAGCAGGAAGCACCCATCTCCTGGACGACTACAGAATTCAGCTCTAATTAAATCCTTCGAGATCGAACGACCAACAGTCGGACGAACCTTCCAGATTGGGAATTATCAATCGTCCTAAATTCTCTACTTAAAGACCCTTATGAACCAATATTAAACAGCCCCATGGCAGTCTTAACCAGAAAAAACGTCTCACTGGTCACCCTAGCTTCAAGCCTAAGATGCGGCGAAATCCAAGCACTGTCCGCCGACCCCGCATTCTGCGTCCTCGCACTGGACAACACGTTCATCACACTTACCCCCAGAGCCGACTTCTGTGCCAAGACACAAAAGCCCTGCGAACCAACAAAGCTGATCGTAATACCAGCACTAACCAACATCGTAGGTCAAGAACTGGAACGCCACTTCTGTCCAGTGCGAGCACTCCATTTCTACCTCTCCAGAACCACAAACGAGGGAATCCGGAAGGGCAGATCACAACTCTTCATCCCATTCGAGAGAAACTTTGGGAAAACTTCAGCAGCCACCATCTCAAAATCGATACATGATACCATCCAAGGTCGCCTATGACGAATCCAACACAAGTCAAGCAGCTGAAAAGTGTCAGGGTCACAGCACACAAGATGAGGGCACTCTCCACTTCCTGGGCATTCTACAACTCCGTTCCAGTACTAGTCATCCTCATGGCAGCCTCCTGGAGAAGCAGCTCCGTCTTCACAAGCCATTACTTCAGAGAGATGACAAGGCAGTGGACTACATCGTCTGGGCCCCATTGTAGCCATCAGATGTGTATTCCAGCCCCCTTAAGCACTCAGAAAACGAAGAAGGAAGCAAGACCATCATCTCTTAAAACGGTCCTTTGCAGGGCCACCACTTTTTCCGAAAATGATCCAAACTCCAGTTTTAAACTACTGTTTTCTGAATAAAGTGCGAAGTTGTGAAACTTTTTGGGGGAAACAGCCGGCTTGTAACCCTAGGGTGCCCGCCACCGAACTCTGATGCGGAGTCTAACTGTTAATGCAAAAATTAACAGGTTATCATTTTTTCCAGCAATAGAAACAATTTTTAGCCGGCCAAGCTGGGGGCTGGCAAAATTAACTTTCTTTATTGCCAAAACATATTAACCTGATAATTTTAGCATTACATTCCCCAATGTGATGTTCCCCTGGAGGTTTCTTCCGCTGCGCAGCCGCCTGCTTGCATGCCCACCTGCGCCTGTGCGGCGCAGTACTCCCTTATAAAAGCGAGAGTGTGGACGCTTTCGGCATTCATTTTCCTCCAACGTACTTGTCGTCTAACGACTCCGGGTCGCTCTGTTCCCCGCCTTTCGCCCAGTTCGAGACTCCCTTCGCCCCGAGTTCCACGCCAACCTTCTCCTACGCTCATCGCCGTTCCGGCTGACTGCATCCGTACCTACGGCTTCTGGCGGAAAAGCTCCCGCCCTTCCCGCTGGCATCGGCGTCTTCCCTTCGGTGCGTTCCCTTCGACGTCTCGCCCCGACGAAGCTCTAGCCCCTTCGGCCGCTTCCCGCACCAGATTCCAGGATGTAACGAGTTGCAGGTGACCAGTCTTACTCTTGTTTCGGTTTCGATTGTTTTTGGCAACGATCGTTTTTGCTACCGAGCTTTGGTTACACGATGTCATCTCAAACAAGTTTTAAAACAAACAACTGGGTCAAGAATCAAGACCTCGTTCGAGTGAAGACCCAACACTGTTCCTGTTCTCCACAGCCTGTCTCGACCTGAGTTACCCCTTGTCTCGAGCGAAATTCAGACAACAGTTTTCTGTCCATGCTACTACTTGTCTCATTCGTGACTTAATACCCACGTTTTGAGTGAAGAATCAACTGGGATGCCATCCGTTTTTCTAACTATTTTTCTCGTTGCTGCCCCACGTCTCGAGCGAAAATCGAGTCGTGTCTACCCTGCCGCTCGTCTCAATTGTGGCTACAACCCACGCTTTGTGTGCTAAATCAAGTTAGAAGCAAACTACACCTCCTGCCGCTTGTCTCGACCGTGGCTCACCCCACGTATCGAGTGAAAATCGAGCCCAGTGTTGCTGTCCACTGCTGCTCGTCTCACTCGTGGCTAAATCCCATGTTTTGAGTGAAGAACCAAGGGAGAGCCATCTACACCTCCTGCCACTGTCTCGACCGTGGCTAACCCCATGTTTCGAGTGAAAATCAAGTCAACGCTTGCTGTCCACTGCTGCTCGTCTCACTCGTGGCTAAATCCCACATTTTGGGTGAAGGTCCAAGACGGAAGCCGTCTACACCCTTTGCTGCTTGTCTCGACCATGGCTCACCCCACGTCTCGAATGAAAACCAAGTCTACTGTCGCAGTCTACTGTACTGCTGCTTGTCTCATTATTGGCTAATCCCACATTTTGGTAGAAGAACCAAGACGGAAGCCGTTCTCACCTCTTGCTGCCCGTCCGGACCATGTCTGACCCCCCCCCGTCTCGAACGAAAATCAAGTCAACTGTTCCTATTGTCTGCTACTTGTCTCACTTGTGACTGAATCCCACGTTCCGAGTGAGGAACCAAGACGGAAGCCGCTTGCACCCCTTGCTGCTTGTCCCGACCGCCCCCGTCTCGACTGCAAATCAAGATTTCAGTTGCTGCCCACACTGCTTCTCGTCTTATTCGTGGCTACAACCCACGTTTTGAGTGAAGCGTCAAGTTGGCTGCCATCTGTTTTTCCTTCTACTTGTCTCTTCCATGGCTGATCCCGTGTCTCAAGTGAAATTCAAGTCACCCATTGCTGTCCATACTGCTGATCGTCTCAACGTGCCCAAAAAATAAATAAATAAATAAACCCACGTTCTGAGTGAAGAGTCAGGCCGGAAGACATCTCCATCTCTTGCTGCTGGTTTGACCATGGCTAACCCCACATTCGAACGAAAATCAAATCTACAGTTGCTATCCACACCGATGCCTGTCTCTTTCGTGATTAAAACTCACCTTTTAGGGTAAGTATCACGCCAGAAACCATCGAAATCGCTTGCTGCTTGTCACGCCCATGACCACCCCACGTCTTGAGTGCAAATCAAGACAACGTCTGCTGCTCACATTAGTGCTCGTCTCACTCGTGGATAAAACCCACGTTTTGAAGGAAGAACCAAGTCAGAAACACCGTGACTACATTCAAGCCTCGTGCAAATCAAGACAACAATGGCCGCCCACACTGATGTTTGTCTCATCCAACACAAATCGTCATTTTTCACTGTGAAAAATCCAACACCTGTTAACTCGACATAATATCCTCAAAGGCCGCTCATCTCTGCCGTTCTTCTCCTTCGTATGAAAACATCGTGGGCCCCTTCCAGTTGTCCCGGGACCGCTTCACCTTCCGTTAGTCCAGGCTGGTGTTTCACCCCTGCCTTTTGGTTGGAACCATGGCCTCCCATCAGGTTCATCATCAGGACCGAACACACACCGCTTCTCAGCCGGACCCCAACTACCTTCGACTCCTTGGGTCCTCCATCCTTTGGCGGACAACGCCTTCAGTAACTCGCCCCACCGCTGCTCGGCACACAGGAAATGCTGTGGCACCCTTTGCCCTTTGGCCACCTACGTCCATCACCACACGAACTTCCGATGCCTCACGGTCCCACGACCTATTGAACGTTTCCCGGTCAAGCTCAGCCATTCACACCATCCCTTCGCCAGATCAAACACGTGGCTACCTTCCCAGGTTTGCTCTTCACTTCAAATCCCTTCAGCTGCCGGTGTCCTTCACCTGGCTTGCTCCCACCATGTCAAAATCCCATGTCCCACTCGACGCCTCTCGGCAGCCTCCATCCCGGCCACCGTCCACCACCATGTCCCGTTCCGATCCTTCAGTCGCGTTCTCAACTGCATCTCCACCCTGCTCAGCAACCGCTGTCCTCCCTTCGGCATCTTCCCATTCGGGGCCTTCCCTTCGGCGTCTTCCCTTCGGTGCCTTCCCTTCGCCCTTCAGTGCCTTCCCTTCGACGTCTTCCCTTCAGTGCCTTCCCTCTGACGTCTTTCCTTCAGTATTTTCCCTTCGGTGCCTTCCCGTCAAAGTTTTCCCTTCGGTGTCAACCGTAGGAGGGATGGTGCCCCCCCTCCCCCTTTACTGCTTCGTGCCTTTGCCGGCCCAAGTAATCTGCTTCGGCACACCCTTCATCGGTGATCGCCAACGCCTTGTACAAGAAACTCGCCACGGACGCAAGCCCAGAGGAGATACTCAACGTTCCGTCCCTAATCTCACAACTCTTCCAGAATGCAAGCCTGACCACTTACCACTCCCCAAACTGGGCAACCAGAGCCCCTTCTTAACTACTCTCCTCCTTCGGCAGACAACCCTTTCATCCGCCAACACCTTGACGTCTCCACTCGGCACCGTATCCGCAACCGACCAAATTTAACCAATGCATGAGTCTGACACGCTGTCCGTGGTCTCATCTCGACTCTTGCCCCACACTTGAACATCTCAAGGAAATCAAACCGCAAAAACATAACCCTTCATCCAGTTAACTCTTTCAGAAGAACAGACAGTCAAAATTCCCGCCTCCGCCGGAAGGCTGGGATACGGCCACATCAACATCGCCCCCGGTACGAACGAAGGAGAACACATCCTTTCTGCCGAGAAATCAACAGCCCTTTCGGCCCGTCTCTTCTCGCCCCTGCTCCGGCCAAAGGAACCAACAGAAGCGAGCCACAACTCCCTCCCGCCTTTCCTGCCTCCCGGTCAGTGCAAAACTCCGCCACTTCCTTTCGGTCTGGCAAGGACTGACCCACAACACTGACGTCTTTCGATCAACAAACATGGCTTTCGACCGACACTCCTAGCTCAACCACTGCTGTAAACATAACCTCCGTGGAAGTTCTCTCCACCAATCACAGAATCCCTTTCGTTAGAAGTCTCAGTACTCCTTCACAGCCGCCTTGGCCCCATTCCAGATGCCTCCAGGGTCACTACACAAAACTAGCCTCCCTCGGCAATCCAACCCTCAAGCCCGTCATCACCGGATCTCCTGTTATCCAGGCCCGTCAACCCACAAGTAGTTCCCGGCCAAGCTCATCCGTTAAGGCCTTCCCTTCGTAGCTAACATACCATGGCTCCCTTCGCCCCACGATTTCAGCCTCCTTCGGCAACCAGCCCTTCGGCCAATGATGCCCTTCATTCATCCAACTCCTTCGACCATTTGGCTCCAAGGAAAACCCAACGCCTCGACTTTTAACCAACACAAGTTTTCTTCGAACCTCTCGAAGACCACCGCAACTCTGCTAACCACGCACGGTTGAGTACAAATGACTAACGTCTTGTGGTATAACAAGCAACCGGGTCCTTTCATTGCCCAGCTCTTCTTGAAGGAAACACCACAAACTTTCGCAAGACAGCTCTCTCCACCTAAAACCCCAAAACTCCTTTATCATATTCTCAGAGAAGAACCAAATCAACTAAACACAATCTCAGTTAAAAAAAAAAAACAAACAAAAAACGGACAAGTAGAAAGGAACCAACCTATTCTCCTCATGCACTGACTCGCAATCGAATGAAATCTCTGCATCAATGAGACAACACAGGAGTTGAATGACCACCATAGTAACTGACATCAATCAGGGCAACCTCCACATCGTTAACCCACGACAAGCCTTCCAACCGAAGTGATCCGCACACCAACATCTTGAGGGATTCCATCAACCTCACACAACCTGGCGGAAATACCGAGACAGAAAACAGACTACACCGGCTGGGACCCATCGTTACAGCCTGTACAGTAGTCAATTCCCCTTAAGCACTCAGAACGAAGCAGAAGCAAGCCAACCACGATGGAAGCCGACCATTCCTGATGGAAACAAGCCAACCGGAGAAGAGGGCAAGAGACCAAACTTGGAGGTTCACCAACTGTTCTGAACAAAGTGCGAAGTTTCAACAACTTTTTGGGGGACAGCCTGCTTGCATCCCGGGACACCCGTCAAGGCGGTGCTCGCCACCATTTTTGACGAGGTCTACTGATAATGCTAAAATTATCAGGTTAATATGTTTAGGCAATAAAGAAAGAACATTTTGCCGGCCCCCAGTCAGGTTAGCTAAAAATTTTTTTTGTGTGCCTAAAACATACTTAAACTCTCGCCCTACCTCCCCTCTCGAGTCACCGCCGGACACATTGAGAGGAAAATAAATGCCGAAAGCGTCCACGCTCTCGCTTTTATAAGGGTGGTAGGCGCAGTGGGGCATGCAAGCAGGCGGCTGCGCAGCGGAAGAAACCTCCAGGGGAACATCACATTGGGGAATGTAATGCTAAAATTATCAGATTAAGTATGTTTTAGGCAAAAAGAAACCATTTTTAGCCGGCCTGGCTGCGGGCCGGCAAACTGTTCTTTTTAGGAAGGGGACCTTAAATCCGTAAGTCCAGAATGCCGAAAACGTATGTTCCCATACATTTCAATAAGACAACTGTCAATTTAAATTTAACTAAAAATTTCGGAATGGAGGGCCTAAATTTTAAACTAGTTTATAGTGAGCTTTGCCCAGCTTGGCAACTTGCGGACTGAAAACATCTCTACCTCCTGACCGGCATAGTGACTGTTGGCTTACGTAAGCTATGCTATCAATGGAGGGGGACTGGCTTTGTTTTATACTATAGGGTTAAATCCTGGCAGACAAAGCGCGGTATTGTAGGAGAGCTAGGCATGCCTGATTTGTTTAGAGCCGAGAGCAACGAGAATGCAGGCTTGTGAGTGGCTATGGGAATTTGAAAAGTTTCGAGAGGGAAGAGCTACTCTTGGAGCAGTTTGAAGGACTGTAGAGTAGACTATGGGATTTTGAGTAGGGTTGGCTTGTTGTATACATACAAATTAGTTTTAATTGAAGGAAAGCCAAGTATAATATTTAAGGTGGATAGCTCTATATACAAATGAACGGTTTAGTAAGGATAGTCACTGTCATCGTTTTTAGCAGAGATAAAAATAAAAATTATTTTATCGGTTTTTTCTACCGAGAAGGGCTTGGACGAAGACAGTGTTTTTAATTAAAAGAATTAAATAAAAATAAGTGCAATCAATGTGGAAACTAAGTTCAGGATAAAACCAGCTAATGATAGAACACATTCTATACTTAAGTTATTATTGAAGCAAATAATACTGGTTGGTTGAAGTGAAAATACGTAAGCACTATAAAACATTAGCGCTATACGTGACATCGTGGTTCGAATTTAAACAGCTAAAGTTTTTACTTTAAATGTTTCAAAACTTGTATGTGGAGAAGCCCTGGGCATTAACAGACACATTTTCCCTAAAACAGTACTATGCTGGGTGGCTTTATACCCAATAAACAGAGTGATTTACAAAATCCAATGGTCGTCTTTGTGCGTTGAGTTCCTGTTACGTCGGTTTTCTACGTAACATACATGCAGCAGATTTTAATGTTCTGTTTGCGCAGAATTATAGAGGAAACTTCAGGCTTTAATTCACTCAAAATGAGACGAATTAGTCTACTGGTTGAAAAGTTGCAGAGAAAAGGGTGTCCAGTTTTGATCAAATAAGCCTATGCGACCGGTGTGAGCGTTGCATGGTTTCAGCAAAGTTCAGTTCCCCCAGGTTTTTAATTTTTGGAGATAGGGTAGCCTCTCCAATTAAGGTTGAAGCCAGGGCTCCTTTACAGTTTTCATCTTTCCTGTATACTGACGGTGTTGCTGGAAAAAAAGTAAGTCTGTAGCCTATTCTACAGTGCGTAATTAACGAGAACTGATTCATTGTTAGCAGTAATTTCCCAGTGATTGGTTGACTCGTACTGAAACAATGTGAAAGCATCATTAAAAAATTTTGTTTTTAATATTTTGTAACAAATTAGGGGAAAGGAAGGAGGAATCGGATGAAGAAGCGTTTGGCTGGGGATTGGCTTTCAATTAAATCTCTAGAAGGAAAATGCATTTGAGAATAAAAATGCTAAATTTTACAGGTAATATACTTTTTGGTTTTTAGCAGTAGAAACAGAATTTAGCCGCTCTGCGGCATTTCTGTCTCTTTTTTTAACTGCCGAGAATGTACGAATTAATTTTCTTTCATAACATCAGATTTATTCTTTTTTTAAAATGAGTATGTCTTGTCACACAGACATTTTGAACACGGACATGTTGAACATTTTTATCTACGGAGCATTTTATTTTATAGGTCTGCGTTAAGTTTGTGAGAGAACATGACAAAAATAGTTTATAATTAGTTAATATCGTGCGTTTACTGTGTGGATTGTCCACATGCCACCAGACAATGTTAACTTAATGATCCTTGACTGTGTACCAAAGATTCGTCACCCTGGTCTAGGCAGTCGACACTTGAGTTGCAATCAAAAAATGGATGCAATAAATTATAGGAAACCGATGTTTTGTGAGCAATCCAACTTCTGAAGTTTAGACGGAGAGAACCTGCCTCATTACAGAAGTACCTCAGACGAAGTTTAAAAAGGTATCATACTCCGTTCTACAAATGGAGAGAATTTTTATCTTCACATCTTTGTTGCTTTCAGTGTAAGATTTTGAAAGTTAAACCTCTCTTGTGTAGCTTGTTATAGATTCAAATTGTGTTTTTTTTTCTTTACCGTAGATAATCCATTCCGATGTTAAGGATTTATTTTGTGCAGATCAGTTGCAATGGCTTTTTCCAATGAAGAAACTATTGAACAGGAAGTTGATAGACGTGTCAAAGAACAAGAAATGACCTGGCGCCGCGGGCAGTATGATTTTTGCCTTATTCACGCTGAAGAAGACATGGACGATGCTCTTAATTTCCGTGACAGTTTTTGTCAAGAGTATAATCTTACTGGTGTAATGGAAAGTGATGAATCAATGTCGAGTATTCCTGTTGAATTTGATCGGTTAGAAGAAATGGTAAAAAGAAGCTCAAAGATATTGTTATTTATTACCGAACTGTTTAGTCGAGATAAAATGTGCCGGTTACAAAAAAATGAATTGCTATCAAGACACATAAAGACAAAGGAACAGATTGTCCCAATCTACGAGAAACAGAGTTCTTTGCAGCATGTTCCTTTTGGACTAACTGGAATGGTTGGTTTCAAAACGTATTTGGGGCATCGAGACAGACGACGTGTTTTAGGCACGTTTAATGCTACTGTACTAAACCATCGAGTAGCAAGAGAACTAGATGAAAAGAGAACTTTAGAAAGAAAAAGAGAAGCCTTGGTTTCAAAAATCCGTATTGAAGTCGAGGGAGAGCATTCAACTCGTAGATTGCGTGCGGAGGAAGGTCGTCTTTTCCGGAGAAGTCCAGTAGTACGAAGGAAGTCAAACCGTAGAGAAAAACTTGATCAAGAAGCCTGCACGTCAAACGGAGTTGTAGGCGTAAATAGTACCCAATATACGCAAATCAAAACTGCTGGTTCAGTTGTTACTGGACCTGTTATACATATAACACTTAATGAAAATGCACATTTGGACTTGAATCCTTTGTTCCAGAATCATGTTCAAATTCATCGGCAAGGGGAAGACGTACGTATTTACTTAAATTTAACATTGTAAAAGTGTGATGAATTTCAGTATCAGATTCTATACCCGAACATGCGGTCGTCATACGCACTAATACATATTTTGACATAATTTCACATGTGATATCACCAGAATTAATCATCTAGTTTGCTTTCATTTTAATATAATTTCCAACGTTATCTTGCGTAGTGCTTCCTCACGTCGCAGAACCACAGTACCCTACAGTGTTCAGTAGCAGATATGCCTCCGTGCTTTAGTATCACTACCAGTCGCCCACCATCAACCCAGTAAACTTGTAGCTAAGTAATTTTGAAGTGTTAGCCTAAATAACTCATCGAAGTAGTAGAAACTTTCCAGCATTTATTTTAAATGCAGTTGAAAATAGTTCTTGTTCATGATACAACATCTGTACTTAGTTTACAGTTTCAAATTTTGGACTACGGGGATGCAACTGTGCGAATGTTGCCCTTCTTTCCTCCACTTTCCCCGACCACAATGAAGGGTACTAGTTTGGGGGAGGGGTAAACATTCATTTTACCCAATAGTTTGCCACAGACAGAAAATTCTGTAGCGCAGACAGAAAATTACTTTGTGTGGAACATGATAAATCCAGTTAAGGGGGTCTGGCGGTGCACTGTAGTCTTCCCCAGCGGGGACGGGGCAGATCCCCGGAAGCTGAAGCACATTAAGCTATTTTAGTACATATTGCTAGATCCCTGAAAGCACGTTTGCGACATATTGTCTAGCAAATTTGGGCAGTTTATTTAGTCATTTTTCAGCATAACTAGTTTTGTAAGAATCGAAGTGTGACAAAATTCTGTTTCTTACTGTCTGCAAAATACTAACTTTCAGTATGTGCTTCAATCACCTGATTTGCTATTTAAATGACCGACACAGTTTTAAAACTCTACTGTGTTTTAAATCTGAGTGTGGTTAGCTTAGCTCTCCTCCGCTAGGATCGCGCATGGCGCCTCCTTTATAACACTGTTATAGTGCTCAATAGTTCACTTCACTTCAGGCATCCTTGTAGGACAGACGCCAAAAATACGTCGAAACGTGTGTAAAATATGCCGTAAAATATGCCGAAATTCCTATAAAACACCATTTACTCCACCAAGATGGTGGACGCAGTTAAGTTGAGCGAGTTCATTACCTCCGGCAGGAGCCTATAGAAAACAACTAGGAGCGTTTCTCGGTAACTTCCACTACAGTGTTAAGTCAGGAGCGGTGTACAGTGGTGTACAAATTTGCTACCGGAGGTCACCATCTGCACGAGATGATTAGAGGTGTGCGTCACGTTCTCAAGTCTAATTTTCGGTCCTTTGTTTTTAAACAATAAGTGTTTAACATGGAAACAATACCAAAGTAATAATAAAAAAACTCAACAAACAGACTATCAGTTATTTGTAAGTTGCTCAAGCCAACAATAAAATAGAGCGTTGCTTTCGTATCACACGAGACGTGTGCTAAGTTTCAGTTTCGATTTTAGACAACTTGGCGCAGGCGCAATATTGTTGCTCCTTCTGGCGTTAGCACTTCGTACTAAATTAAGCACTCCTAACATGACTAGCCGCACACGCTCCTAGTTGTTTTCTATAGGCTCCTGCCTCCGGGAAAGTGTTTCTGATTTGTACTTGTAAAAAGACTCCACTTAACTTGCATTCAGCATGCAGGAATTGTAGAAAGTGTAATTTTCAAGATTTAATGTGTGAAATATGTGAGCTACATGACTCTGCGTCGGTTTAGAAGATTTTAAAGTGCTAGAGGAAGACCGATTTACGTAAGTTAAGTCAGGCGCGTCAGGGTGGCTCGGTGACTCTTAATTCTAGTGTGTCGGTGATTACAACGCCTTTGGAAATTCGTTTGCAAGCCGTGAGTAGGGACGTAAATGCGCCTTTGGTATTCTTATCTGACAAGACAATCTCTAAACATTCGGGAAATCCCCCTGATCAGCCGATCGCTCGTGCTGTTACCATGACAATCGAGGCAGTGATTTCTCCATCGGATTCATTCCCGTTTGGCGAAAACACACCGCTGCAAGAAAGCAACTTGCAGATGGCTATTTCGAAGGTGAGATGGGCAATGAGAGCCGATATGAACGTTCAGATGGACATAAAGCGGTCGACTGTAACGGTTGAAGTTAATTTTAGTGTAGATAAACGCCTTGATACTTTCGAAAGCCGAATAATAAAGTACTGGAATCGAAAGAATCGGCTGCGTTGCCGTTGACAGCGGCGCCATCTCTGGAGAAAACACTGCATTTACTGTCAAGCGTTCCCAAGGTCGTCACCGGCCGCACACAAAATGGTGGCTCTCCTGCAGCCAAATGTCGAACTCCGAGCTCTCAAAAGATGAATTAATCTAGTTGCTGAGGGTGGTTCTGTGACCATTTTAAATGTATGGAGAATCACTCAAGTGGATCATGTAGGTAACCTGGCCAATATCAAAATGCACTAGGGTGATAACCTGTCCACGTGGGCATTTGGCCCCCATATTGGAAAATGGCCGCCCAAAAACGTATTTTTCCAAATAACGCCGTAAATACAAATATTTTAAAAGGACAATGTGAAGCAAAGTTGTAGAAAAAGTAATTCTAAACAACTTCCCAAGTATGACTTTTCCTGAAAAAAATAAATAGTATAGATGCTACAGCTGTTTTTTTAAAGTAAAATGTCGATTTTTGCTGTAATTCTTGGATTTTCACCACTTTACGGTATAAGGACATCTTCAAAGGACTATAACTCGGCCCCTATTTAAGTTATCTTCACTTTTAGATCTTGCTGAAAAGAACACATTTAAGCCTTTCCGTCTAAACTAGTTGTAGCGAGTTAAGTTAATTAGACAACAGAAGTACTTTGAAGTAGATAAACATTAATACTGGACAGGTTAACTAACGGCCCACTTTGTTGATTGCATTTCTAAACGGTTATAGAAACAGCTTTCCTTACATAATTTATTGCAAAACTTGCAAATCTAGCGAGTCTTGCGGACCTGATGGGTTTTCGGCACACCTATTAAAACAACTGGGAAATGTAATTTCATACCTCCTATCTATTATCTTCTCTTTTTCCTTTGCACAAAACAAGCTCCCCAGCATGTGGAGCAGGGCAAACGTAATACCAATTCTAAAAAAGGGTTCTCCCTCTGATCCTTGCAACTATCGACCAATTGCCCTCACGTGTGGCCTGTAAGATCATGGAATCGATCATACGGGACAAGATTTTAAATTTCTTTAATGAACATCCAGTAATTAGTGACGATCAATTTGGGTTCCCACACGAATTAGATCCGCCATCCACCAGCTGCTGGCGGTTTTGGATAGATGGACCTTCGCATTGGATATTGGGGCCCCCTTGGATGTCATTTATTTCGATTTAAAAAAGGCTTTTGAGTCGGTTGTTCATAGAAAACTTCTTCTTATAATTAGTAGCTGTGGTATTGAAGGTAACCTAAAAAACTGGCTTGAAGCTTTCCTTGCGGAGCGCACACAGAGGGTGATGGTTGAGGATGTGTGTTCGCAATGGAAACCTGACCCATGCGGTGGACTGCAGGGTTCAGTTCTCGACCAATCCTTTTTGTGATCTACATAAATAATCCTAGGATAGGAGATGCTTGTACCTTTGGATGGCAGTTCGCAGACGACCTGAAGATCATAGCCGAAAATTTATCTTCTCTCCCGTCATCCGATTTAGATGCCCGGATACATGGCGTTGTTGCATGGTCCCGAAGGTGGCAGCTCCCAATCGCGAACCAAAAATGTTCCTCATTTCACGTGGGAACTGCAAATAAATGCCCCAGTACTTCCTTGATCAGGAGACCTTACCCCAAACTGAAGAGGTTAGGCACCTAGGAATTTGGTTCACCACGAATTTAAAACCATCCTTACACTGCCAGAAAGTTGCCACTGCGGCATTCCGCTGCTCCATGATTGTAAATAGGTGTTTTTTATCTGGGTGTGTTGCCACCAGGATTTGGGCGTTCAAGGTGTTTGTGCGTCCTAACTTGGAATATGCTACACCTGTATGGTCCCCCTGCCTGGCCAAAGATATTGACCTCTTGGAGAATGTCCAGCGCTGTTATACTAAATATTTCCCTGGATTCCGGAAAATTGTTTATCGCAAAGACTTGTTAGATTGGGTCTGGAGTTGCTTGAACTGCGACGTATAAAAGCCGACCTCGTACTTACATACAAGATACTTCATGATTTAATCTGCATCGACCTTCCGTTTTTCTACCCTACACAACGCCTTATTTGTACACGCGGTCATGAGTGGAAATTGGCCTTACCAGCATCAAACCTTGACTGTCGCCGGCATTTCTTCTTGGTTCGCGTGGTTCCTATTTGGGATGCACTCAGTGTAAAGACTGTGTCTGCATTGTCGGTTTCAACTTTTCCTAGGTTGCTTGATGAGGAACCGCTTCATGTTTTTTTGAAACGTCCTTTACTCCCGGACACCTAATGGTTTTTTTTTCTCACCAGCAAACCCCCATCTTTTCCCTCGCACCTGGCGTAGACCCTCTTGGGTTGGCCTTTTTTTTTTTTTTTATAATATATATATATATATATATATATATATTTATTTTTTATTTTTTTTTATTATTATTTTTTAAGTGATGGCAAATCCCACTCACTATCTGGGTGCTTTAGTTTTTAGTATTCACTAGCATACAATTTTTAGCACTGTTTAATACTTTTTATTGTACAGCATCATTTTGGGCCTTTTAACACTTTTCACACCCTTCCCATGTCCTACACGTTTGGCGATGCCATCGGGGGCCTTTGAGTCCCTGGCAGGTCTAACCTTGGTGGTAAGGCATTCGTGTCCCCAAACCTGTTACCATCATCTTCCTTGGCCTTGTTATGTTCAATGTATTTACATGTAATTGTGGCTGGCTGTTAGTGACTCCCCAGTCCTTGCCAGACCCGTTGCTATCACAACAAATTTTATTATTATTATTATAACTTTATCCTTATTATCCTTATATCCACCCAAAACCAAAACTGGTAGAAAAACCCGCCAAGTTTCCAAAAACGGTCGATCTTTGAAGGTAGTGATATCATTCCACCAGGAAGAGGCCGCCAAGGTTAATCTTATTAGCCAAGTTAATCGCACCTACTAATAGTTCGAAAGTTAAATGAAAACTAGAAGATTGCTACTAGCGGTAGCAATCTTCAAGTTTTCATTTAACGTCCAAAGTATTATTCGGTGCGATTAACTTGGCTAATAGGATTAACCTTCCTGGTGGAATGATATCACTACCTTCAAAGGCCGACCGTTTTTGGAAACTTGGCGGGTTTTTCTATCAGTTTTGGTTTTGGGTGGATTTCACAACTTTCATAGGACTGTGAACGTACATAAGGTTACACCGTCTGTTTAGGATGCTTCAATCTTATTTTTGCACACACTGACTAACAATCGCTGATTTCGTTCGCTTCGCTCACTCAATCAGCGCATCCCCTTCAGTTGTTTTGTTTATCCCTGCAACTTCCCCTTAATTTTTCAAGATTTAGTTGACTAAACAGAAACCCCCGAAGGTAGCTGTTACTAAAACAGCAGAACGCGAAGCATTTTTTTGGTGGTTATTAACAAAAAAAACCCATTAGGTCGTGTATGCTCGTATTGTTGCGTAACCATCAGCTAACGTGCATCTCTTTATTCTTACGCAATCCACGGCAACGTTAATGTTTCTTTATTTTGTCCTTCGTTACAGTTTAGTTTTTAGTTCGTCCAGGCTTTTACAATAAATCTAAGGACCGGTCTTGATTGTTCAAGCCATTGTTGCTTAAAATCTTTGGTTGCAACTTGGAAAAGAAACGAAATTTAAATTCGCTGGTGGCAAATTTCAAAACCCTCCCATGCATTTGTCCTGACCCCTACAACCCCCAAACCAAC
The DNA here is from genome assembly GCA_023313725.1 of Lithobius niger. Taxonomy (NCBI): domain Eukaryota; kingdom Metazoa; phylum Arthropoda; class Chilopoda; order Lithobiomorpha; family Lithobiidae; genus Lithobius; species Lithobius niger. Next base: position 58,466 of record JAHWFP010026934.1, read on the forward strand.
AAAAGGACCATTCTCAGATCACCAAGCATCCGTGTGCAAAAATTCAGGTACGTAGGCCTTCGCAAATTTTGCGCTAGCCATGAGCAAAAAGTCTATGGGATTTAACATGGGAAAAATCTTATTAGCTAGCTAGTATTAGATTGGTGGACACTCATCCTTTAAATTTTAGTTTTTCTTAATCTCTGGCCCTTCCCCTTACATTTTCCACAATTTGAAACATTTCTGTCGCTTTGGGATTTATCCTCAACATGCCAAAATATGCTTTCAGTTGCTTACAGTTAACAGACACATGTCTGCTAGTGAGCCGCCTTTTTATCATTAACAATCAATTTTTAACAATCGGATGTCTACAATGGGATGATCTACTGTTACTTGGCGGCGACACACTAGCATGTGTCTAGATATAGGATATATAATATAGAATATAGAATTATACTACTAATAATAATATATTGTTGAAAACTGAATATTGTTATGAATTATTACATAATAATTCACAATTTTTTTTATTCGCACATGTGAATTTGACAAGATGGATCATCACTTGAATCCTATTAATCTAAAAAGATCTTCCCAGCAAGGAGATATTGTTGATGTATGTATTATATGTCAGCAAAATAACGGTGAAAGTGTGACATCCACAAAAAACAGCTGCCAGCGCATCAGACGCTGCCGAACTCCGCGAAGATCATGTCAGGGTTCCCACCAAAATGCTGAAATCAATTTCCCTGGGTTTTCCAGGTTTTCCATAGTAGATGAAATCATTTTCCAGGCTATTTACCATAAATTTAGGAAGAAATTTTTTTCACACATTTTATCAGTTTTGTGTTGAGAAGGCTGAAGCTTTTAGATGGAAATACATACTTAAAATCTTAATTTTTTTTCCTGAGTTCTCCCTAAGTTGCAAACGTAGTTTAAATTCCCTGAGTTTTCCAGGTTGGTGGGAACACTGCATCTTCTTGCACTATTAAAAAAAAAGTTCCAGGTGATCTCTTCGTTTATCTTATGAACAATAATTGTTATAAAGTATATACTCATAAAGCACTGCTAGAGAAGATTTCCAGCACAAAATGAAGGAAGATCGAAGATGATGTCAATCTAGAAGATGCTGGAAGTAGTAGTAGCTACACACCCTGCTCTACGTAGTCAGGTGTGCCTGCTTGGAATCTCCCGAGTCAAAAAGAGCCGAATAGGTCAAAAATATGTGTTATATGCAGACAAATGGAGTCCTCTGGCTAACGTGAAAAGTACACAATTTGTGAGGAAGGCAGAGCATCAAAACTTTTAATGGCAGCCGAGAACTTTCAGTATGAAGTCTACACAAGAATTGCTGATCTGACAGATTTGGAAAAGGCTGCATTTATCTTTAGGTAGTATTTGGACTTTTTTAAAGACATTTCCTCCAGAAACATCGTTTCCAATGTTCAAAGTATGTGTTGACTGTATCTGGAAAAGTGGGATGTTAAAAAGTCCTGAAAAGAATGGAAAAATTAGTTTTGGTGTTTCCGTTGCCTGCAAGTCGTGATCATCACAGAATTTCTCATCCAGATCAAAATCAACTTCCAAAAATGTTTTTCTCAATAATTGCACATTCCTTTATGATGTCTATTTATCTAAGTTTCTCAGTAACATCTTCAACCGATACAGAAGAATCAAATGCCATTTCTAACTTATTGGCTTCAACTGGACTAGAAAATTTAATCTCTTCACCAAATGTCTTTTTTAGTTGGGATTTAACAGCCCTAATTTGATCTTTTTTATCGCCTAATTTCTTGTTATTTTCTCTGTACCATCCGATAAAACAAAGGCGACGCCGCTCTTTAATTGAGGTTTCATTTCCTCAAAGACTTCAGCAAATATTTTGTTTCAATTCGGGTTACTTGTCGATCATATCGAAGAAGGCAACTACTAATACACCCTACATGACAATATAGGTCAGCTGCAAATACACTTTTCACATCTGTTCAGATCAGCAATTCTTGTGTAGACTTCGTCCTGAGAGTTCTTGGCTGACATTAAAGTTTTGATGATCTGCCTTCCTCACAAATTCTGTACTTTTCTTGTTAGCCAGAGGACTCCATTTGTCCCCATATAACACATAATTTTGACCTATTCGACTCTTTTTCGACTCGGGAGTGTCCGAGCAAGCACACCTGGCCGCATAGAGCAGGGTGTGTCTGTGTAGGTAGTACTACTTCCAGCATCTTTTTGACATCATCTTCGATCTTCCTTCGTTTTGTGCTGGAAATCTTCTCTAGCTGTGCTTTATGAGTATATAATTGGTAAATAATTTATAACAATTATTGTTCATATGATTAACGAAGAGATCACCTGGAATGTTTTTTAATAGCGCAAGAACATGATCTTTGCGAAGTTCTACAGCGTCTCTGATGTGTTGGCAGCTATTTTTTGTTGTCATACTTCCGTCGGTATTTTGCTGACATGTAATACATAAATCATCAATATCTCCTTGTTGGGAAGATCCTTTTAGATTAATAAGATTCAATTGATGATCCATCTTGTTATAGGTCAATATTAACATTTTTTGTCAGTCGCCACTGGCTGGTTAGCTAGCTCTGATTAGTCGCCAGTTGTGTTTTATTTATTACCACAATGCATTTTTTTCATGCAGAATCCCAGTTTACGCATTTTCATGCTGTAGTAATCCCAACTCAGACACTGCTTTTAGAACAAGATTCTGATGTTTAGTTCAGGGAACAAACAATACAGCATGTACAAAATTAATTTTACGAGACAGTAAACTTTTTACTTTTCATGAACCAAAGAATTACTGAGAGGTTTAACAAAAGGTACAACCATTGGTAAATTAACCTGTTCCACACCAGAGACGTACCTGCGTACGTTACGACAATTCTTTATTGAAGGTTAAAATGTACACGCAAACAACCTTCACCAATGTCGGTCGCCACTCGCCAAATGGCGAGGAAAATTCAACAATTGGTGACTTGGTTTTTAGAGTTACTCGCCCAAATGGCGACTGATTAACAAACCCTGATGCTTAAATTGTCATATCTCGGGAACTGTGTTAGCTAGAAACAAGCGGTTTGCGGCGTTGCGTGCAGAATTACAAGGGATCTTCAACCAAGTGTGCAACAATGTTGCTAGCCACTTTAGTTGATTGGAGAGTTAGATTAATGCAAACAATATTTAAGCGCTAAGTAGTAGCACAGCTGCTAAAATTGTTTCTACGTGGTGAGGAGGTAATGGACAATGACGAGTGCATTTTAATGTCTACCGGCCAAATGGCGAGTGCCACATAATTCAGATTTGTGAAGGTTGCACGCAAAATATTCCAAACATATACCGTTATTTTTCTTCATCACCTGTTTAAATCGACCTGGTGGTGAAAAGGTTAATGGTGTGTCCTTCATTGAGAACTAGAGTGGCACACTGTTTACATTTATTTTTATACCCTAACCTACTAACAGCATTAAGAACTAGAATGGCACACTGTTTACATTTACTCTTATGTCCAAATACCAGCATTAAGGCAAATGAATAAGTTAAACAAGACAAATACGGAGTCTGCATGCCATTAGTTTAACAACTGTTGACATTTTAAATTTGCTTTAGTTTTGTCACCTCCTACTGGCGACTAAGTGGAAACTTGATGCTCGCCGGAGCCCAAAAGTTAATCGCCATTTGGCGACTGGCCAGTGCTAATCTTGATCTCTACATCTTGTCAGTTTCATATGTGAGAATAAAAAAAAACTGTGAATTATTATTATTTAATAATTCATAACAATATTCCGTTATTTTCAACTATATATTATTAATATAATTATGTGTTATTATATATGTATCTCTATACTACAATAATTAAAGTTTTGCAATAAATTATGTAAGGAAAGCTGTTTCAATAACCATTTAGAAATACAATCAACAAAGTGGGGTGTTAGTTAACCTGTCCAGTATTAATGTTTATCTACTTCAAAGTACTTCTGTTATCTGTCTACCTTAGCTCGCTACAACTAGGCTAGATGGAAAGCCTGAAATGTGTATTTTTTCAGCAAGGTCAAAAGAATTAACTGAAATAGGGACCGAGCTACAGTCGTTTGAAGATGTCCTAGTAACGTAAAAGTGGTGAAAATGCATGTAATACAGCAAAAATCTATATTTTACTTAAAAAAAAAAGTTGTAGCATCTATACTATTCATTTTTTCAGGAAAAGTCATATTTGGGAGGTTGTTTAAAATTACTTTTTCTTCATCTTTGCTTCATTGTCCTTTTAAAATATTTATATTTACGGCGTTATTTGGAAAAACCTGTTTTTTGGTGGCTATTTTCCAATATGGCGGCCGGATGCCCACGTGAACAGGTTATCACCCTAGTCCATGTTGATATTGGACAGGTTACCTACATGATCCACTTGAGTGATTCTCAATACATTGAAATAGTCACAGAACCACCCTCAGCAAGTGTACTAAATGACAAGTCGAAGATCCAGAAGTCGAGTGGGAAAGAATGTAAGGTAAATATTGATAATGTTGGGAAAGTTAAAATCATGGCAAAGGGTCTGATGTGGCAATGGTTTCAATTCAAACGGACAAGTTCGGACCGGAGTTTTACAAACTGGGCGGAGCAGTGTTGGGAAAAAAAATGCTCCTGATAGATCTAAATCGCACAAGCATTCGTGTGATTCCAGGTCTAGCCCAACCCGTTCATCTCCTTGTCGAGAATAGACACAAAAGGAGTCAGGAATTGTGACAGGTAATGGTGACACCCATAATAAACCGAACCCATTTTCGGCGTTGCAAAATACAATCTCCTTACTCCAAACAGAACTCTATTGTTTGAAAATGGAGAAAAAATTATCGAAGTCACCAAAAAGTCATATTCCTTCCGTGAAACGAACAAAAAGAATCTTAAAAGGCGAATGTATGTAAAAACAAATCACTAAGGCTGTACCGATACCACTTCTACCGATCTGATACAGATACCGATCCGATACCGCTTGATATCTGTTAAACCGATACCGATGCCGATACTGATTTAATTCAAGACGAGACTTAGTGTTGCACTGTTATTTTTGGAATCGTGACCATCTGAAGCCAGGGAACACAAAGTTCTCAATGCAGATAATGATTTTATTCAGGATGAAACTTTGCGTTGCACTTCAATTTCCAGAACCAGGGCAGACAGCAGGCAGGAAACATGAAACTCTACATCATCAAGGGTGAAGTTTGGTATCTGCAAAGGAATCTCTAAGAAATAATGATTCCGATCCGATTCCGATACATTGAATATCTGCAGATTTACCGATACAGTATCTGCATCTGTACAGCCTTACAAATCACCCAAACGCCATTCTCTGTCTCCTTTCGCCATTCCTGTCGCCATTCTCTGTCATCAATTTCCCAAGTGTAAGGTGGATAGTTCACAAAACGCCAAAACATCAAAAGGCCAAAACGCCATGCTAGCAAATCTCCAACCAGGAAAATGAAAAGCCATTCTGGTGATGAAATTAACAATTCGCCACAACGCCAATGTGGCGTTTCGTCCAAAAACCAAAGTGCAGCTTCGCCCTCAAGTAGTAAACGCGATGGGTCTTCGGTTTTGCACCATGCGAAAATAAAACCACATGTTAGTAATAAAGCTTCGCACGGCTGTAGTGCTGCTTCTTCTCGACACCGTTCAACTTCGCCAGGTAGACAATGGCACTATATTCCTGAGCTGCATCGCAAATCTTGCCACAATGATTTTATTGAATTTGAACGTCTCGAACGTGAATGTTCCCATGACCAGTCTCGCTCAGGACACCTTTAAGTGGATTTTGGTGATCCCGCCGTTTCAGGCGTGACGACTCCGTCTCCGAATATCCAGACTAGTAAGATTCAACCACGAGTGATGATGATTTCTCTGATAAAGAGAATAGAATCAATCAACAAACGTCGCCAGCGACTAGCTCGAAAGCTGACATCTTTGAAGAAAGGCCGGATTTTGTTCGTTGGGATGCATTGATGCGTAGCTTCTCCAATTTGAAGGAATACTTTGAGGCCTTCATTCCGCCTGAAGTGAATCCGGATGACCTCCCTTTGAAGACTCTTACAAACTTTGGGGGAGAACGTGGTGCTCCACTTCATATGCCTCAGTCTGCTGTATCATTTCGTCAACTCCTGAACCAATAAATTTTTTTAAGCATGAAAAGCCAATTTCTGTGTCAAAACCTTTTTCCCCTCATGACCCGAAACTCAAGAAGCATTTTTCCTGTTCGTTGGCAAGGGATGCTCCCAACAAGCGTCAATTTGAAACTTTCGAGGCTGCTGAGTATCTTAGGTTTCAAACTATGAAAGCAGACTCGACTTTAAAGATGCCCTCGTCTCTTTCAGTGCCTATATCGTTTTGCTAAGAAGATTAGGCCATTCTTCGTGCTGCTATACGCGCTAACTCCCACGCTGAGTTGACTTAATCGCCGAAAAGTCGGAGCTTGCTCATCATCTCATGATCGAAGACTGGTGGAATTTAATGAACACGAACTTGCTGTTGGGCTTAAAATGTGCGTACGGACGAGGGCTATCCTGACACCAAGTTGAAAGCTTCTTTCCACAAAGATTGTATCGCCTGAATCTCACAATTGCTCCTTAATGTGGTTTTCAGGAGGAGGGATGCAGTGCTTCAGGTTGCCGTCGTCACCCCAGTTGAAGTCTTAAGACAGCTGCGCTTGAGTTAAACTCCTCGAACTCGTCCCGGAGTTGTATGATAAAGGTTAACCAGCGTAAGCTGCGAAACCTCCATTCTTCAGCAAAAAGAAGAAAAAAGTGGAAATCCCTTTGATTGTCCTCAAGAAAAACGACAAGATTTTACGACTTGGTCTTCATGCAGTTTCCCAAGCAGACGTCCTCAGCACGGGCCATCAACGCCCTTTGCGAAAGACTTGCCATGGATTCAAACCATAATGAAACCAAACACCTGTACTTCCTTATCACTGAACCTTTAAAAAAAAAGCCTCTTTTACCACCTGTCACTCTTTCTACTGGCTAACCAAGGCTTTCTTCAATTCCAGCTTGCTTCTTCGAGACATCGCCTTAAACACCACTTTCAATCTCAACGACTCAACGAAGCACATTTTGAGAAATCAACATTTTGGCGAATTTTTCGTGTTAGAAAACAGAGAAAAACTAATATACACTTTTAACCACCACACAAGATTTAACAAGCATTAAATCCCTTGAATTTTCGAAGATGTCTGATCTTCACCACGTGTTGAGCAATTCCGTTCATCACAAAATTGCATGGAAAGATTCCACAGTGCTACTCCAATCAAACACGTTGTAAGGAGCACATTTGCGTGCATTGGAATCACTGGCCATCAAAAGATTTAAGATCAACAAAGTTCCCCTCATGAACATCACGGGCCCCACCTACAAACAAATAAACAACTTTATTCTGCCAGTGCTTCAAACCAAGCTTGATGCCGGTGGGAACTCCACCCGGACGCATCAGTGGTCGAGTCGCAAGACAGTTGCCATTTTTCGTATTTCAAAACCACAGCATGTGACTGTTGTGACTGTTAACCTTTTCTAGTTTTTTGAGTGTCTTCTGAGGATGAAGATCAGGTATCTTCAAAAATTCAAGGGATTTATTGCTTGTTAAATCTTGTGTGGTGGTTAAAAGTATATATTGGTTTTTCTCTGTGTTCTAACAAGAAAAATTTGCCAAAATGTCGATCGTTGGTAACCACTGTAATTGCCGATTGCCGGTGTTCAACTTGAGGAATCAACCTCTTCACGAGCCGTCACTTCCTTCCGGCCTGGGAAAAACTAACTTCAGACCCAACCATCCTTTTCATCATCTCACACGGCTTTCAACCAAAATTCGTACAGAAACGAACTCTTATCTCCCCTCCTTCTTGGGAATTTGCACCAAAGCCATGTCCTGCGATAACTCAGGAAGTTACAGAACTGCACACCAAGGTGGCAATCCGCCTAAGCCCGAATCCTTCCAGACCAGGCTTCTACAGTTCGATTTTCCTAAGACCCAAAAAATCAGGAGGCGAAAGACTGATTTTCAACCTTAAAATCGTTTCATGGAAAATCACCATTTCAAAATGGAATCTTTGGAATCCATTCGCCTTTCACTCAAGCCCAAAGAATGGACGATTTCGATAGATCTCGAGGATGCCTATCTCCATGTGTCACTCCACGCCTCTGTACATCGCCTTTTCCGTTTCATGTACAAAGACAACGTGTACGAGTTTCAAAGCATTCCTTTCGGATTAAACACTGCCTCCAGAATCTTCACTCTCGTTCTCAAACTTATCCTCGGCCATCTTCACCAACATCAAATCACTATTCACTACAAGCGTTTACCTAGACAAGTAATTCAGAACAGGAACTTCACCATGAATCTTCTAAACAACTTGGGCTTCAGCGTCAACTTAAAAAAATCAAGATTCACCCCAGCTCAAGTTTTCACCTTTCTGGGAGTCTCCTTCGACCAAGCATCTGCATCCGTAAGACCTTCCACAGAAAGAATCAAAGACCTACACCTTCACGCTCAGGCATTTCAACACTCCATGAACCACTCTCTAACAGACCTTAACTCCCCTCGTAGGGAAAATGGACTCCATGGCAAGCCTCGGTTCCCACGGCAGGTGGATGACTCGGCCATTCCACCACTTTCTAATAGATGTTGGGGAACAAATCATCCTCCCAAGAAAGCCACCTAACCAAACGACTCGAACTTTCCTTGGAAAAGCCTCAGATGTGGTTCAATGCTCAAAATCTGTCTCAAGGTGTCCCTTCATACGAACCAACTCCAAAATTTTACCATCTAACGGATGCATACCTGAAGGATGGGGAGCCCACATCAATCAACACGAGACTTCGGGAACATGGCCACAAAAGGTCACATCAACGTGCTGGAACTCAAAGCAATTCACAACGCACCTAGACACTTTCAGCACCTAGTAGCAGACAAAACAGTCCAAACAGACAACACCACCGCTGTTGCATACATTCGGAAAGAAGGTGGAACTCGATCTCGATAACTGTATCAGATCACATCAAAAATTTTCACACTCTGTCAAGCCCTCAACACAATCCTTCTGCCTCTTCGTATCCCTGGCAACCAGAATGTAATTGCAGACGCCCTTTCTCGCCACAAACCACCTTCAGGAGAATGGACTCTGAAGGAATTAATTTGCGAATATCTCTTCATCACATAGGGTACACTGATGGTCGACTTATTCGCCACGAGGCACAATGCCAGACTTCCCCACTTCATCAGCCTGATTCTGGATGAACAAGCTTGGGCTGTGGATGCTCTGACCTACCCTTGGAACAAGATTTATGTTTACCTCTTCCCACCATTGAAGCTTCTTCCGACCGTCCTTCTGAAAATAGAACAAACCCAAGGCCTATTTCTACTAGGTGTACCAAATTGGCCTGCAGCTCCTGGTTTCCGCTCCTACTAAGCGTCCTCATAGATCAACCAAGGAGAGTCCCAAAACTACCGGATCTTCTGTCCCAAAGAAAAGTAACCATGCTTTGCCTGAACCCCCAACATCCTACACTTACAGGGTGGCTACTATCATCGGACTCATAAAAAAGGCAGGCATTCTTGAGGAACCAGCCACCAGAATTGCCAGCAAAGCCGCCACCAACAAAACCTATGATAGCCATTGGAAGAGATGGTTTTATTGGTGCCACTCAAGGAATATTATTCCAATCCATCCCTGTTTACCTGAATTGCTAATTTTCTTAAGCAATTTATTCAAAGATGGACTCAACGGCTCATCAATCCTCGTTTACTGCTCTGCCTTAAACTCCATCTTCAAGATGCCTACAATGCTCTCCTCCTTGAAGACTTTCGCATTTCCGCTTCTTAAATTCTTTGAAGGCGAACGTCCTTTAGTTCACTGCATCTTCCAAGATTGGGAACTTTCGATCGTGTTAGACTCTCTTCTGAAAGAACCGTGCGAACCAATCCAAACATGCCACATCAACCACATCACCCTGTAGACTGTTTTCCTCACTTGCCAGTCACAATGCAGTGAGATGCAAGCACTTTTCCAACGAACCTGTTTACTGCTGCTTCTTCGAAACTGCAGATTCATTCATCTGAGGCTTCGTCCGAACTTCCGTGCCAAGACACAAAGACCCTCAGAACCCTCAAAGACAATCATCATTCCAGCACTCACAAACATCACTGATGGTGAACCTGAAAGAACTCTCTTCCAATGAGTTCATGGTGATCTCAGTATGCGTTGGTCAAAAGGCATGAATGAATGCAGGTCCCTTTAAAGCTTTGTTTGAAATTAAAAAAAAAATACTAAAATTCAACACTTTTCTAAGCTTGAATTAAATCTGTGATTTAAAAAAAATTGATATACAATAGTATTTAATAAATTGGTACAATTTCCAGGTTATTAGCAAAAACATGTGATATTTCGCTAAGGAATCTGCACCTTTGCAACTGTTGTCTTTGCCACCTTGGCCTCAGAAACTGGTATTTGCAGGCAAAAACCCATTTAAAACCGATCATTAGTTACTGGGCTTTAAAACATTTTGGACGCTGACTGACTTGCTAACCTGATAATGTCTTGCTTGTTACAAAAAATATTGTGTTGGAATCACTTATTATTGCTTGTCCTGTATTTTTGTGCCTTATTTGCTATAGGATGAGTCCAGTGAAGATGAAGATGAAGGAATAGAAGGAGAGGAAAAACCTGAGGGAAAACCTGAGGAACATTCCTGAGTAGAAGATAACAGTGTGAGTTTTAACCCTTAGTCACGAATAGATTCTGGTGATTTTTTTTTTCAAGTCCAGTTTGTTACCTGGCTCAGTTGTTGGATTCGAAAGGCACTCACATGGTTTGAGGACGAGGGCCCTGATTACTGGGCTGTTTCTGCGCTCTTTTCTCTGGGTTTCTGGGGGCCTCTTAAAAAGCTCACGGCATGCTAGGGACTTTTGTTTTCTCCTGTCTTGTAGCTGATCGTTTATTTTGGATGCCCTGACTGAAAGGGTTACAGTGGCTTATTCTAGATAATTTATATCTAAAGGACGTATTAGTCCATGGGCCATGTGTTGATTCCCCCTTTCCGGGACCTTTGTTTGAAAACAAATTTGTTCGATGATTCTTAAAGGGGCATAAATCCTTCCGGTATGTAGTGCGACCCGTTGATACTAGCGTTTGCAACATTTACACAGTTAGAGTTAATGTCACAAAATTATCTCGCACGAAAGAAAAACCAAGAAAATGAATGCGTTGGCAACATTTACGTACTTTTGAACTAATGTCGCAAAACTTATTCATAACATGAAAGCCAATATGGATGCATGTACCTTTAACCTGATGAGTTGGTTTCTACTTCGTTGGCCTGCTGAAAGCTGTTGCATTTGGCCACTGTGGTGTCACTGGACAACATAGTTGTGCATTGTATTATTTTGTTGTAAGTATTCAGTATTCACTGTAAGTAGGGGTGTGCGAGTACAATAATTTTAATTCGAGTAGAGCCGAGTCGAGTTTGCAACAGAAGAGTTGAGTATCGAGCCGAGTTCGAGTATTTGGTGAAGATACTTATTTTGTAAGCGTCTTTTTTATTTTATTTGTCAGTGTACTAATAACTAAAATACTGCTTAACGGACTTTGTGAGTCAGCATGTACAACTGGTTTTCCAGTTTTTACAATATAACTTTTGTATGGTTTGAGCTAATGGCTTTTAATTTTCACCACTGGAAAGCTCTCGTCGAGACGATGAATATGGTATATTTGAACGTCAAAATCGGTTAAAATTGCCGAAGTTATCGCATTTTCACCGGATTCAAGTTTTTCGAGTATGGATGCAAGCGACGAGCCGAGTTCGAGTACACGACGTATGCTCGGCTCGGCTCGGCTCGAATTTTTCGAGTATCGCACATCCCTAACTGTAAGTATTCAGTACTTTGTGCGTCGCTATATGAACACAAATCATTCCGGTTAGAAGTTGTTCGGAAAGTGTGAACACAAAAATGTAACATGAAAGTACTGTAGGTGAAAATAAAATTTTGCAACTGAAAGTGGCATTCAAAGGCGGGTTCTAGCACTTAACTAAACCGTTGATCAGGTTGAACACCTACTGACAACAACATTGTTATTTATGTCCTGTTACGTTTTGTTTAATAAGCCATTTAACAGTTATTTAATTAACTTACCAATTTTTTTACTCTTTCTGTGGGACTTGCCATGTTTTTGGCTTGGCAGAGCGAGGCTATTCTTTAGGTTTTGGAGGAAGTTGGCAACATCCACCCATGGGTGGAATTATACAAGGTGGTGTACAAAAACGCAACGGCATTTTAAGTATAATTTTCTAGTTGCCGACAAGAAAATATCCACTACTTGTAAATTTCTCCGGAGGAATCAAAACTCTTTTGATACGCCCTGCTTAGACACCCACCTGCGCATGCGCAGGTCCAGCACGCGCAGGCCCTCCATAAATGATGTTGCGGCAATAGCCAGCCATATTCTTTTTCTCCAGCACTCTGTCTACTTACATCGCTGCTCTTACCCGCATTCGTCTGCCTTCATCCTTCGTCTATCCCTTTCCGTCAAGGTGCTTCGTCTTTCGTCTGCGCCTTCGTTCTGCCTTCGTCCTGGCTTTGCTGTCGCCTTGTATTCTCCAGCCTGGCGTTTTATTGACATTCTTCGTGCATCCTTCTTTTGTCAACGCCCCGTCATCCTTCACCACGTTCCTTCTCGAAGGTTTCTCTCTCGATCGCTCGTCACTGTTCTTCGCCGCTATTTTGAAATTTCTACGTTACCTTCGTTGTGCTTCACAACTGCCTTCGTCGAAGGACTTGCTGCCATGCTCACCCTTCGATATCCTGCTTCGACTTGTTGTTCACACCTGCTACCACTGCCTTGAACGTGGAATAATTCCACCACCTTTTGCTTGTTGTCCCGTCACCTTACGGCACTTCAACCGTCAACGGATCTGTCCTCTGGAAGAAATTTTCAACCTTCTTGCTGCATTATTGCTTTTTCCTTCGCGAAGGAGCCCACTTCCTGCCTGGCTTACTGTCTCACCTGCGCGAAGGCATTTCTTCGGTTTATCCTCTCGATCTGCGCCTGCGCAACCTGAAGGCTTTTCACTCTCTTGAGACCCTACCCTTCCTTCGCGCGCTGGGCTCTTCTCTTCCCTGAACCTTCGCACCCTCACCGGCGTATTGACAACATGTTCACCGGTTATTTTTCTCTTAGGAAAACTTTAGTGCCCAGACTTTCATCACGTCAACGATGCTACGCATACGATGGGGCAAATTTGCCGCTCTTACTCAAACATGAGATCCCTCCACGATCAGGAAACCCAACATTTGTACCTGTCCGGCCAATGCATCCAACCAAAAATGCTATGATCCGCACACCGCCTGCCAACGTAATCGCAAGTGCAATTTGAACTCTGATCCGTGCCTTTCCGTAAAACCTGAAGAGTGGCTATTAATTTGCCAGACGAACGCTGCCTCTGCCATTCGCGCACGTCAAATCAGGGATCAACGCGCCCGCACCAAAACTGCCAGCCTCAGCAACAATTCTTTCCCAACCATTCCATCCATAACCGAACCCGTTTCAACTGGGTGGCCAAATCGGCACCCAACGCGACACTTCATCTTCATCATACTCTGTGATTCCTGCTTCAACATCGGACTCTCTTTAACCCAGGTCTACTTCCACGCTAACCAGTGCTAATCCTGCCAACGTTGCTTCTGTCAACATAGCGTCTTCATCCGTCCCTCAAGCCTCTTTTGGACTTCACACCAGCCCTGTGAAACCCCCCACTTCTCCAAGTTTCGAAGATGAGAAGTTTCTTCTCCACACGCTAAGTCTTCGACTTGATCTCGACACCAAAGAACTTTCTCGTCTGGGTAAAAATGCTGCCCTTGTTGCTCGCAAAGTTTCTTCTCTGAAAGCCAAGCTACACAGTGCTAACAAAATCATCGCTGCTCAGAAGTCGAACATTTCAAACCTTCTCGCTAGCAACACCAATCTACGGAAGCAAGTCGAACTCGCAGTCACCAAATTTCGCCGTCTGTCACCCATTCTGCTCTTATGCAAACGTCCAATTTTTTAAATCCACAAACCTTTACCGCCGGTCAAGAGGCTAATCCATCGCATGCACCACGGCACTCAAACCACAACTTGAAGTTTGCATTGGTCCTGACGTTGTCAAATACACTCCCAGTCCTTCAAAGGCTGCCAACGCAGCCCCACCCATTCTTCCGGAATTCGCCAGAAAAGAACACACCACCATCGCCTAGGAGTGGATTCGGGCGAACCAAGCCACGCCCAGTGAAAATTACATTGCTCGCCAGCTATGGCAATACGACAATGCTTCAACCTTCACGCCTTAACCCGAAATGCGAAGGCTTTCTCTCAACAGAACCCGCCAGCTACCTTGTCCTGACTGCCGCAGCAAAGCAAAAGGCTACTGCTACTCGTTTGTAGCCCGACCGTAAAACTCGGCCTATGTCTCATTTTCACCATCCGTCCCGGAATGAACTTTTTCATGTGACCAGCCTCTTCACCGAATCTGGTTTGACTTCATGCAACTGCACATTCCACTACCACACCCACTTATTAACTCATTTAATCAATACTCCTAATTGTCCCAACCTGTCCTCCGACAACATTTTCTGTCTTCCTCAATGATTGTAACATGGATATCCAACAATGTGATGAAAGTGAACCCTGAACTCGAAAACCTCGCCTATCCTTCTAGCCTACCACCTAGACTCCCATGTCTTCTTACCTACCATCACAACTTTCTGTTCAAGCTCAACATGACGGAATCCACAATGGACCAACCACTAAGTTAAGCATCCCCTTTTATACCCCCCCCCCTCTTTCTTCTAGACACACTGGAATTAACAAACTCAACCAAACTTCCAAACCAACTGGCTTTGGTAATGAAAAGTTTTCCTCCCCACTTCGACTGCCTTGCGTATTAAGTCGATCGTGACCCGAGAACGTTGCACCTGCAACCAACCAATCACAACTCGGTCACTGGGGACCCAGCTCACACCCTTGGGGGTCCATCATGATGGTGCCCGCCACCTATATTGACGAGGTCAACTGTAAATGCAAGAAATCTACAGGTAGTGGATATTTTCTCGCCGCAACTAGAAAGCCCAATTTTACCTGGGGGGAAAGTCAAAATTGGTTTCTGTTGCCTAAGGAAAATACAAACTACCTGTAAATACCCACCCAACATCCCCTCTCGTGTCACCATCATGTCTGACATATCGGAAGGAAAAGTAGATGGCTGGCTATCGCCATAGCACCATTAATGGAGGGCCTGCGTGTGCTGGACCGGCGCATGCGCAGGTGGGTGTCTGAGCTGGGCGTATCAAGAGAGTTTCGATTCCTCCAGGGTAAGAAGCACTCGGGAACTGAATGCAAGAAATTTACAGGTAGTGTATATTTTCCTTAGGCAATAGAAACCATTTGATGTTCCCCCCAGGTAAAATTGGGCTTTTTTTTCTAAGTTTAAAAAAGGGGCCAATTCTGATTCTAAAAATGTCACATCACTTACTTTGAAAATTCGTGTTTACCATGTTTACGTTTTGTACACTTAGTTTTCAAAGTAAAGGATATTTACCGTTTCAATATCCTTGAAAATTTTCGACAGTCAGGTTTTTCTGGAGTTGGAGGGGCTCAGAACAACTGTATTCATCAGGCTACCACATCACCGCTTACTTCATCGTGATTGTTCGTCTGCTTTCAAACCCAAACATTCAGTTTCTGCTGAGAGGAGAGTTTAATAAGTTGCTGCGGGAGAAGTGGTGTACTGGCCTGCAAGTTTCGGAGGCTATGGCCTCGTGCCGCATTCCAACGAACGATAGCAGCAGACGAACGATCACGACGAAGTAAGCAATGATGTGGTAGCCTGATGAAGACAGTCGTTCTGAGCCCCTCCGACTCCAGAAAAATCTGACTGTCGAAAATTTGCAAGGTTATTGGAACGGTAAATATCCTTTACTTTGAAATCTAAGCATACAAAACGTAAACATGAATTCTGATTCTGAAAAAGTGTTCCTATTTTTCGAAAAATATGAAATATCTTAGAAAAAATTTGTTTACTTATGTTCGGTATCACCATGATGCTACACAAGTCCTTACTTGCAAGTCCCAACTTCTGCCTGAATGACTCAATGAATGAAATTGGCTACACTGCACTTGGATTGATACCAACCTTCACTAATGTCAGTCGCAACTCGCCAAATGGCGTGGGAAATTCAGCATTTGGCAACTTGATTATTAGTGCTATTCGCCAAAAAAATGACGACGGACTAACAAAACCGGATGCTCAAATTGTCATATCTCAGGAACCATAGCACCTAGAAACAAGCGGTTTGCGGCGTTGCATGCAGAATTAAAACGGCTATCCTCTCAGGCTTGCAATACTGCTACTAACCTCTTTACCTGATTGAAGTATCAGATTATTGCAAACAATATTTACGAATCGAGTAGCAACACAACTGCTAAAATTTTGTCTACATGGCGAGTGAATTTTAATGTCTTCTGGCCGAATGGCGAGTGCTACACAATTCACATTCGTGAAGGTCGATTGATACATGGGAAAAAAAGGGGATAGGACGTCATTTTAGAAGTCAAAACAAAAGATCATACAAAAAATTGCACAACGGATGGTATTAAAATAAGGAATATGTGCAAATTGAAAAACAATGAACAATTAAAAAAAATCATAAAGATTGACATATTGTCGAATTTACTTTGGTTTAACGGAAATTAGTCACACTAACAATTCACGTAATACCAAAAGTTCCACGTAAATGATAATTTACAGGCGAATTTTCGGTGGCCGAGATCTGTCATCTTCTTCAGGCCAAGCCTCGGAAACTTGTAAGCAACTGCACAAAGGTTCACAAATTTGAATTTGGCGTACGATCTCAGTGGGACTTGCTTGGACAGCTTACTGTGTTAATGGTGCTGCTCTCTTCGTGTGGTATATTAAGGAAAGGAATTAAGGAATCCCTTTGTTGAATGAACAGGAGCCTTTCTACCCAAAAATAATGCATCACTACACCTTATCTAGTACACCAACTTGAAGCACAGAGGGGACATTTCCTTAATACGCCACAGGAAGAGGGCAGCACCGTCAACGCAGTGAGCTGTCCAAGCAAGTCCCACTGAGATCGTACGCCAAATTCAATTTGTGAATGTTTGTGCAGTTGCTTGCAAGTTTCCGTGGCTTGGCCTGAAGAAAGTGGCAGATCTTTACCGCTGAAAATTCTACTGTAAATTATCATTTACATGTTACTTTTGGTATTTTGTGAACTGTTAGTGAGTAATTAGAAAAAAAAAAATGATTTTCACTACTCTCCGAAAATACTTCACTTCAGTTATTAACTTTACGTCATTTATATAGATGCTCAATGCTCAAAGACCTTAAATTACACTTTAAGAGGCTTTCGTAGCTCATCAGGGTGTGGCGCGCATACTCACTCCCAGCAAGCAGCACCACTCACCTGCACATTTCGTTTGACCATTCTACAGGGTTGGTCTTATGTTTTACTCTCTGCTAAAATGACTCTTACTTTAAGACAACGCTCTCCTCCAGGGATAAAAATTTGTGTTCGCACGAAAAAACTTAGGGGAACAAACACCCTTGATGTCGCAAGTGCTATAGCTGTCATTTTTTGGACGACCAATGTGATATTTGTCTCACCACGAGAAATGAGCATCGGCATCATTCGCCAGACCGACATTTAAGACTATGTCTAGTTTGTCAAAAGATAAGAGCAAACATAAGCATGATTCCGTATCTAAAGCAATATCTGTTTTGAATAAGGCAAAAAAGGCAAAACGTGATAAAAAGACACTCCCAAACAACGTAGTCAGTCGTGGTACGAGTGGAAAAGTATGCCGCTGATGAAATTTGACATCACTGTGAGTTGGCCATTGATAAACGAGAAAGCGCTTGTTTGCCACCTTGAGTTGACTCTCCTAGTCACGTGATAGGCGCATCATTTAGCAGTTTGGCTTGGTATAGTGTGTAGATGGTGACACTGGCTGAGAAACAGTCGTGCGATCTCACTTTCGCCTTAATCAACTCACGTGTGCTGCAATTTTGTCCCCACCTCTCTTCCAGGAAGTTTATTTTTTTTCCACTGTCAAAAAATATTGCCACTGCTCGCAGCACAACTTGCCATAAGTATGAAATTACTTCGAGCCCTGGGAACGATGTCCAACAGCAAAAACTATGGTGACCCTTCATGCTTAGGGCTAAGAAATATCAAGACTTTCAGCCGAAAACGTGTGTTCTTTTTTTCGTCAAAATTATTTGTCCCATGCAAGGTAAAATTCCGAAGGAACTGAGGTGAGGCAGTATGGCTATAACCCAGCTGAAATTGACATCTGTCACTGAGTATTTATTTATTTATTTATTTATTAATTAGCTGCCGCGCCGGAGCATTAGGGCAGCTTTTGTGGGTAGATAAAAAAAAACCAAAACAATAAAAAATAGAAACAACACATAAAACCAGTCATCCATGGTCACTGCATGAAACAGCGATTCTGGAAGCCTCTTTCTAAAGGACTCGCAGGACAAAGTAACCACAGTATGAGGTGAAGGAGCATACCACTGGAAAATGGTGCGTGGGAAAAGCGAAAAGCGTAGGTAGTTTCTTTTCGTTTGGAAAACTCTTGATTTTTTTTCATGATCACCATAGCTATAATAACGAGGCACATGAAAGTATAGGTTTGGATCAACAACCGTACTTCCATGAGAGATCCGGAAAAGAAGAAGTAGCCTACTCTCACTTCGTCGAGTTTGCAAAGTACACAACCCCAAATTAGCAACCAGTTTAGTAACACAGATGTCAGTTCCAAATTGGCGAGTAATAAGTCTAGCTGCATTACGCTGATGAGATTCAATATTTTAAACAGCATTTTGCTGGTAAGAGTCCCAAACACTAGCAGCATAGTCTAATTTTGACCTAACAAGGGCTTTGTAAGTCACCAGTCGTGCCTTAAATGGTGCATCACGAAGAACTCTGTATGAGAAACGTAGTGTTCGTGAGGCCTCCTCACAAATTTTACTGATATGGTTTTGCCATGTCAATTTATCGTCAAGAATAACACCCAGACATCTAGTTCGCATTTACGAAGAATATCAGTTCCCCCGCCGGTCCCACATGGTAGGGGAAAAGACTTTGACCAGTAGCCACTTTACGAGAGACAGACATAGTTGCAGATTTCGTGGCATTAATCTTCATATCCAAAACATCACACCAATGTGAGAGGCTATCCAGATCATGTAGCAATACTAGACAGTCTCCAGGTGTTTTAATATCGTTGGCCAGAGAACAGTCATCAGCAAACATCCACACTGTAAACGACAAAACATCAGGGAAGTCATTAATGAAAAGTGTAAAAAGGAAAGGTCCCACCACAGATCCCTGCGGGACACCAGAAGTACCAGACTTAAATATGAGTGTAACATGCGCAGATTTCCAGTCCTGTGGGACCATACCATTGCTGAGAGATGAGTTAAAGATTATCATAAGGAATTTACTGCTAATGCTTTTAGTAAGTTTCAACATTGAAGAGGTAATACCATCAGGACCTGGAGAAGTATAACTCTTGAGGTCATCGATTAATTTCACAATCCCAGGAGAAGTAATAATGATATCAGGCATCATACTAACAGTACGAGGAGGAAAAACAGGAAGAGGGTCAGCATTTGGCTCTTTAAACACAGACTGAAAATACTGATTAAGTAGGTTAGATTTTCTAAAGTCATCGTAGCACAAGGTTTCACAACAGCCTGTTTAATAGGGGGCAGATCATTTCTTTTCTTTTGTACAGCTCTAGCGTACTCTACCGTAAGCAAATCAGGAAGAAAAGTACTTCTTGTTTGCGTTAACATTGTCTGTACAAGTTCATTTTGATCTGAATAAGCAGCCCAATCAGAGTTCAAGCCAGTGGATTTTGCACGTTTAAAAAAAAACCTATGTTGTTTGTTAATCACAGATTTGACTTCCCGTGTAATCCATGGTTTATCACGGGAAGGCCTAACCAACTTTCGTAGCACAGAAGCCTGGACTGCTCCAAGAAGTGCATTCTTGTATTCCTCCTAGAGCTGGTCATTGGTTTTACCCGCTGATGTGTGCATGAAGGTAGACCACGCACTATCCACCTTACTACTCAATAGGTTAAGGTTAGGTTTAGAGTAGAGAAAAACAAGTAGTGTCCTTATTTGTACGGTCAATAAAGGGGTGTATTTCAAAAGACATAGCTTTATGGTCACTGACACCTTCACGAACGCATGTTGATTGTACGAAATTAGAATTATCGGTGAAAACCAAATCCAGGAAATTTTTCCCTCTGGTGGGTTCGGTAACTAACTGCTCCATAGCCAGCCTCTCAAGAAAATTACGCACTTTCACAGATTGTCCATCAATCGGGTAATAGACCACATACAGAGAATGCGAAAAGTACCTTGGAGCGCTTTTATAGATTCAACGCAGTGAATGGCAAAGCTTCGCTCAGCAGTGACGCCCCTATGATCACCTGTACATGTGGGCAGTAGGATTACCGTTCTGTGATGTTGCCATGCATCTACGGTGTGAGTGATGCTCTCACATGCTGACCACAATTTCCACACAACTATCTTGTGTCACAGCTTCATGCTTTTACAACAGCAATGGTTGATGCTGTATGGGCAGATGACACTGCAGTTAAGATATTTGGCTGTTATTTTTGTGCATTCAATCTTTTAGCACATGACCTTTTCTGTTCTCGCTGTATCAATGGAACAGCCTACTCGGCTGATGCTGGCATTTTTTCTTCCCAGCACACAATTCAACTGCTAGTACGAGCGTTGAGCGAGAATCAACATCCTGTTGATATTCACTTGATGCTTGAAAACATTAAAGCACGCGTTGTTGCTTCACCTGCTCCACAATTGTAAATGATCACATACAAGCACTTAGTATAGAAAAAAGCTCTTCTTGCAAGTGCCGAGTGTCGTGCTTAAGTGCCGCGCTCAGTTTTGTCTTACTTCCGGAAAATGGCGCACAGCTCATAATATCAACCACTTCTGCTCACCTGTGTGTTAGCCTGATGACAGCCCCCAAGTGAGGGCAGAAATATAGCAGTTCATTTAATAAACTGTGTCTTAAGTGCTACTTAATGGAGTCGACCCGTGAGTTTTAGCCATCCTGTACACCAAAGCATTCAACTGACCCAAGAATTGCCAAAATCAACTTTATAAGCCTTAGACTAAGCTGCGTAGGAAGTTGGATGAACACAAGGGGGTGAAGGGAGAAAATATGATAATCTTACTGTACTGTAGCCAGTGCAATGTACTTGCTACCTGTATATTGACCCATGATGGTCTATAAAAATATTTCATTAACAACACGGTAATAATGAAAAGTGGTTTAACTGAACCATGGTTATCAGTTACACGTTTAACCATTGTGTCCACTAAGCTAAAATGCTGTTAAGGCATTCATTGACTGAAATTCAAAAGGAAATCTGGTGGCCTGCATGACAAATAATCACTGTTACAGTGAACCACAAGTCAAAGGTTTTCACCTCAAAACCTGGGAATTTTCAACGACCTCTACTGGTTTTCTTCTTCAGGCAGTTAAGCCAGTAGCACCCACACTCACACTCCTTCCAAACCCAACGATTTCCAAAATTCAAAACTCCCTTCTTATCACATCACAGTAGGCCTTGAGTCAGCATTTCAGGCTGGTGTTGGCGCTGCTCATAGCCAGTGATTCTTCAACTGTTTCTTCCTCCGTAGTTGGTGGTGAGGGGAGGAATTTCTTTCAGCTTGCTTCTAGCCTAGTTTTGAATATGGGTGTCGCTATGTTACTAATAATTTTATATGCCAGTTCTTATGCATTTAGATTAACCGGGAGCAGACTAAAATCATGCTCAAGTCAGATTCCAGGAAGGGGGCACTCCTCTGTGCCTTAGAGTCGATGGCCATTCAGCAGTATAAAGGCATGGCGATAGTCCTACTGAAGACACAAGAACCGGCATTTAAAATTATTAGTAACATGGTGACACCCCAATTCAAAACTAGGCTGGAAGCAAGCTGGAAGAAAATTCCTCCCCTCACCACCAACTAAGAATCACTGGCTATGAATGAACATTGAGCAGTGCCAACACCATCTTGGAATGTTGACTCAAGGCCGCAAGGCCGATTGTAGTATGATGAGGAGGGAGTTTTGAATTTTGGAAGGAGCGTGAGTGTAGGTGCTAGTGGCTTATTGGCCTGAAGAAGTCAACCAGTAAAGGTTGTTCACAAGGTAAAAACCTTTGACTTTTGGTTCAGTGTAAACGAACAGTGAGTATTTGTCATGAACTTTAACGAAAGTAAAACTTCTGAGTCAACCGATTTATCGGTATTCAAAATAGGCCCGCATACTCCTGAAATCTTGTAAATCACCCCGTCTTTACATGCCCAGGTAAACATGTGCATCTCATGGATTTGGGTAATTATATGTATTTTTTAAAATTTGAATTATAGTGTTTTGTCTTTACAGGTATTGGATTCCATTCTAGTGTGGAGATGTGATCTTACCGTCATGTGTGTCTGCTAAGATGCAGCAACATGCATGGAAACACTGTTTGCCTGGGCATCTGTGGTTGGAGAAATTGGACTTAAGAATTTGTCCACTAGTATATTAACATCAGTGGTATGAAATGACACAATTTGCTCAATCAAGAAAGAAAAGCTCATAAAACCAAGAACAAAAGGGAAGTATACCCAAGTCATGAGGGAACTGCACTATTTTGTATAAAATAACACAAAGGAAAGATGTTTTCGTTATACTTCAATTTATTCAATATTAAGAAAGAACCCGCAATTTAAATTTTGGTACCATTTTTTGCTGATTGGCACATTAGTCAAGTAACTGAATATCATTTGCATATATTGTGGAAACAATATCAGGAGTGTATAAAAATGCGTACTCGTATGTAGGACTTGGGAATGTTCACGCTCTAACTATCGCTTCCTATTCATCCTTGTTATAATGTCTGGAGATAAAGCTGTGCGTTTCGTATCCTGGCTCGATGCCATTTTATAAAGTAGTGATAAAAGGCGTCAAATTTCCGGCACGTGCTTGAATGGGTGTTAAGCCAGGAGGCTAGACACATGATTTCTATGCCAGTCGGGCTTGGAGAAGCCGTTTTCTTTCCCTCTTCAAGGGCGATCAGCGCTGCGTCAGGCCTAGTTGCCGCATGCTTGAACTAATCCTAGCACGAATGATATTTTTCGCGCCTATTTATGAGGCTGAAACCTATACGCCATATTTTTAAAGTGGATTATCCAGAAAATAGTTAAGACCAGTTGTTCTACAATTGGCTGCATTCGGGTTGTGACCCAAAACGAGAGATAGAACGTGCAGTAATATTATCATAGGCACTCCGGCTAGCCCTCCGAACTTTGTGCCGCTCCTGACAGTATTCGAGACTAAAGTTTTGTTTTACAGGCCTTGGGGGAAAAAATTCTAATATCACAAAATTTCATGGAATGGGTCTGAACTCTTTTATAAAGAACTCTGATTACAAATCCGATTAGAAATACAATTCCTATCCGATTACAAATCCGATTACACGAAAAAGATCGTTGCAGTTCATACTGTGAAGTCAACAACATAACAATTTAATTACTGAAATAAAAAATACTTTCATAACATAGACCAACACTTAGTCTTGCAAATTTCGAGGATTATTCGGACTTCCTATGTCATCTTCCTTCGTTTCTGTTACCAAAGAATTCAATTTGGCTGCCCTCGTAGCCTCCAGTATTTATAAGGCTATCTGGCATCGGTATCAGATTGTCCGCAATGAGTATCGAGATTGGAATCAAAAACACAAAAGTGGGTATCGGACAGCTTTGAGTACAAGTAGTTTAAAGTTGTTTTATTTCCTCAGTATTCACAATTGTTGACAGCATTTCAGCCGCCATTGCGCTCCTAGCTGGCTGTCCGTAAGAGATGTGCGCGTGCTAGCTTCAATGGCTATGACCTTGACTGGCTTTACGTGACGTCACCTGAGACTGGGCCCCATCACAATCGGTGGTCACCACGAACGAACCAATAGTAGCTCGCGATACTGATTGAGATTCAAAAGGTTGTTGAAACAAAGTAGTTTATTAGTAGAATACAGTTAACGTCGAAGTTGATGATGTCATCCAAAGCAGGCATGGAAGCGGGCATTCACAACTTTCTAACACAACCAAGTTGGCAGCCGTGTATTGCGTTGTTGAGGAGTTACGACAGCTTGAACGAAGGTCTATTTTCAGCAAACACAAGCCATTTTAACATCAATTTTGACGACACTACCAACAAAAGCATCAATTAAGGTAATTAAAAGATGATATTGAATTAAATAAACCGAAAATATACATTCCAAAATACCTAATTTAATCGAAATTGCACCACCGTTGTACTCAATTGGAATTTTTTTTTGCAATGGGGCTTTGAACTGAGGTGACGACATATAGTTTGTTGGGCATTGTAGACAGGGTTTTGATGCAACTATCTATTGTCGTTTGGACCCGAAAGGGTAAAGGGACTATAAACAAAAGGTAGAGAGAAACTACTCTTAGTAATGGATGGCATTAGTAAAGACGACGAGATTTTCAGAGTTCATACTTGCCGTTAAACTTAAAATAACTGAACTTGTCCAGGATTTTTCAAGCACGTATCAATGCAAATTCAAGGATCATAAATGATAAATGAGATAAGTAAAATACAAATGTGTGGTGATGTGTGGTGATAATAGTTGTTCTGTTAAACGACACTGGTGAAATCCACTAGCACTGGCGCTGCACCCGCTACAATTAGTTTTTACTTTCCTCAAAATACTACCTTTGTACGGAGGAAAATACACAATATTCCAGACAGGCAAGAATGATTTAACAATTCTTGGCAAATTTTCGATAGTCAATTTTTAAAAGAAAATTCGTCAAGAATTGTTAAATCGTTCTTGCCTGTCTGGAATATTGCGTATTTTCCTCCGTACGTAAGTAATGTCGTCTGGTACCTTTGCATTAATTATGGGCAAAATTTGTTTATTTGTGCTCATTTGACCAACAATCAAAGATAAAGGTGCTTAGCAAGGCTCCACCAACCAGCAACGCTCCCCATCGCTTTTCGTTTGGGCATGCTGTGATCGGTCGTGTTCCTTTTTCCTTTATTTTTATTGTTTTAGTGATATTTCGACTAATGTTGGGTTCAGGAAGTTTACGTGCAATCATTGGCTTAGACCTGGAGATCGCCGCACGACTTGTAGGCGGTGTAGGACCAGTGGTTTTCGACGACACGCGGTTAAAGGTTTGGCAACAAACAATATGATTTATCGTTATCGAGGAAATCTGGAAACAATGGTACGAGATGCAAAATTCAGTTATAATGTTCAGTATCGCAGGTTGTATGTTGTCTGAAAGAGTGGTTGGAAGCAGGGGGCTGGATGAGGGCTTCATTCCATTGCCTCAAATGGCATCTCCCAATGCAGCACTAGTTCCGGTTTTAGTTGGGTAAACCAAAACAATGTTCCTTTCATCTTCTTAAGCTTTTCTTGCACTTGAAGCTATCTGTTAGCTAAAACTGCTGCGCTCACTGCTGCTTCTTGGCTTTAACAGGTTCCAGGAAAGTATCATGTTTCCCACAACTACATGGGTAGAAGTGACTTGATTTTGCCTTGAACTTCGGTTGCGTTTTCTAGCTTGCTTGTTCTTCCTGAATCTCGATGCGACGCCGGGTGTGTCGTTATTCCACCACCTGTGCATTTATAACTTCCGTCTTCTTTGCCAACAATTTTGGTTTCTGGCCACAGTGTTTGCATTGGCTTCAGCCAGCCAAACATTGCTTTGCACCCTCCTTTGTCCCACTGGCGTTTTCTGTACCATTGGAACAGGTACCATTGTCAAGTGATTGGTGCGGCAAAAAGAAGCTGTCACTTCTCCTGTACTGTATTCTATCCTTTTGTTAATATGCTTGTCTTTCCCTTGAATGTGATCGGTCTTTATGACAATCTTGTTGCCGTCCTTGCTAGCATTTTCTTCGGCAATAGTCCTCAAACTTGTCTCCTCCCATGGTTTAATAACAATAAGGGAGCGAAACTGAAAAAAAAAACATGCTTATAACATCAGTGTAAGGATTAAAGTTTGTCGTAGCGACTCTTCCAGCTGCTGAGCGTTATGGAATTCACCACAGACTCAGGCAAAGCATTCCACCTACTGATGAAACGCACAGTAAAACATGATTTGCCAATGCCAGTTCTGAAAGCTGGTTTCTTGAGCTTCTTTGTATGTCCACGAGTAAACCCGACATTGGAGAGTTCAAAAAAGGTTTCACTGAGCAAGTCAATCGATTTATTTAAGATTTGGTATGTTAAAATAAGATCACCTCTTATTCTCCGTTCCTGAACTTTCTCGATTTTATGTTTGTCAGTTTCGTAGTATGGAGACCATGCCTGTATACAATATTCAATTTTTGGACGGATGAAGGTTAAATGTAATTTTCGTGTGATGTCGGCATTCCAGTTGGTGAAAGCAGAACATAAAGCGAAAAACATTTTGCGGGCGTCCTTACACACTTGCTCAGTTTGTAAGTGAAATTTCAGTTCATTATCGATAATAATTCCAAGGTCTTTTACAGAGTCAACTTGAGAAATTGGTTGGTTGTCAACAGAATATGTGAAGTCTGCAGCACGTTTTTTTCCAATACGTAGAACGAAACATTTGGATGGGTGGAAGCACATGCCATTGTCAAGTGCCCAGGATTCTAACTTGTGAATATCTTGTTGCAGAGTTTCACAGTGTTCAATGGTATCTGATCTGTGGTAGAGCTTTACGTCATCTGCATACATGAGAA
This sequence comes from Lithobius niger, assembly GCA_023313725.1. Taxonomy (NCBI): domain Eukaryota; kingdom Metazoa; phylum Arthropoda; class Chilopoda; order Lithobiomorpha; family Lithobiidae; genus Lithobius; species Lithobius niger. Next base: position 85,331 of record JAHWFP010026934.1, read on the forward strand.
TGCTGCTAATCAGACCTTCTGGCATATCCTCTACAAATTTACTGAAAAGCCATACACTAAGGTTTCTACCTTGAATGATTCCTTTACTTTTCTGTTTGAACCAGTTTGAGTATTTACCTCTGAAAGTGGCCCTTTGGTAGCGATTGGAAGCATAGTCACAAATCTAGTTGTAAATATAAGGGTTAAGGTTACAACATTTAAGCTTTGATAACAGTTGGTAATGAGGGACGGAATCAAAAGCATTCTTGATGTCAGTATATGTAGATGACATCAGTTGGAATTCTTCTGTCCAGGTTTCTTTTCCATGCAGTGATTCCAGTTAGCAAGTTAGTATTGCAGGATTGGTGAATCCGTGTTGGTGTGGATTTTTGTTTTGGTGCAATTGTTCACTCTGTAAATGGTTTAAAATAATTTTTTCAAAAACTTTTGCAACAACCGGAATTAGACTGATAGGCCTGTAATTATCTGCATCGAGGTGAGAACCTTTCTTATGGACAGGGACGATGTCAACACACTTCCATGCAGAAGGAGAATTACCAGAATCGATCACAGATTGGAAAATAATTTTAAGTGGCTTAGAGAGAGTAGCAGCACAATTTTTCAGGATAGCAGGGTGAATGCCGTCAGGACCTTGAGACTTACCAGGATCAAGGCTAACAAGTATGTTGCAAATATCCATTTCACGGATCAGAACCTTATCAGCATTATTGCACTGAGCATGGAAGGATTTATAATCAACATCAGGGGTATCATTTAACTGTTCAAAGACTTTACCAAAGACATTAGCAATTTCTTGTGGGTCAGCGGTGATTTCGTTTTCCAGTCTAAGGCATGTGATGGTATCCTTTTTTTTTTGCTTTTGGCATATTTATAAAAGACTTTTGGGTCTTTACAGCACTTGTCAGCAATGTATTCTTCATATGTTTTCTTGGCGTTTCTGATGTCATTAACAATGTTATTTCTGAGATTGTTGAAATTGGATCTGTTTTCTTCACTTGGTTCCTGCTTCCACTTTTTCCAAAGACGATTTCGCAGTTTAATTTTCTTTTCAGGCCTTTTTTTAGCCAAGCAGGAGATTGTTGAGCTCTTGGGATTAACACAGGGACAAGGTGTTCGATGCAGTTAACTACATTGTAGTGAAAGATAGACCACTGATTTTCCACGTTAGCATCGTTGAGAAGATCACACCAGTCAACTTTCTCAAAAATACTATTGAGCAGATCGTAGTCTGTATTAAAGTAGTCTCTTTTTGGTGCATTTTCGTGTCTGGGGTTACTTACTAAGGTCAGTTGCCATGTGACGCCATGATGGTCACTTGTACCAATGGGTGGAAGAGTGTCACTCCAGTCAAATGCACTATCATTATTGGTGAGCTAAGTCAAGAGTGGATGGTTTTTGGTAAGAACGAATTCTAGTATGTTTATTAATTAATTGGGTAAGATTATAATCAGCCAGGAGGTCCATGAAAGCTTTGGAATTCTGAGCATGGGCAAATGGATGGTTGGATGTCCAGTTGATATCTGGGTAATTGAAATCACCACAGATAATAACAGTAGATGTGATGTGAGAGCCAATTTGTTGTTTGATGGCATTTTGAAAATTAATTTCATCTTCAGCAGGGATTTTTGGAGTTTTGTAACAGCAGCCAAAAGTGACACACTCTTGACCATAAACAGCAATTCGAATCCAGGAGGTTTCCCAATTACTGCCAGCTGGACAATTTAAATCAATAATTTTACAGCTGGAAAGATTAGTGCGGACGTAAATCAGTATACCTTCTCCACCTTTGCCAGTGCGGTCTTTCTATACATGGTGTAGTGTGGAATGTGCACTTGTGTACAGGCAGAGGAAGATTTTGGTCACACTGTTGCTGGTTGTTAGTACGTTTTTGGTTGGAGGTAATGCACGAATGTTTCAAGACATCTTTCCCAGCTTTAACCCTTTGGTGACAAAAGAGTGACGTTACATCCCTCAAGCTATTTTTTACCTGCTACTTCTCAGTATCCTCAAGTCCCCATTAGGGATAGCTATGGACAGCTCCCCTTTGTTATGGTGGGGGAGATCTTCCCTCATTCCCTGTGTACCTCTCATGTCTCGTCTTCCTCTTCTGCAGTGCTGTTCCAACCTCGCTGTGACACCATGCTCGGCTACATAGAAAACTCATGGCATTGCTGCCTTACATCATTGCTATCGTTAACGCTTTGAACTCCATATAAAAATTGAGTCTTTCTGTTGAATTTCTATCTCCACAAAAGTAGGGGTAACCTGGACGGGACTCGAACTAGTAACTTGGAGGAGCTCTTTAACTTCAGGCACACGCCTCTAGCCTCTACCGACTCGGCCACGGCCGTCTCTAGAGTCGGCTTGTTAAGGGAACCTGGTATTGATGTCGTTTCTCCATTGTTGGCTATCTCGTGCATACTTTGGACTCTGTTTTTAGGACCCAAAGCTGTGCTTGTGTTTTTGGCGAGTATAGTCGTCGCCAGCACTTGGTTAACCGAAAATACGGCAAATGATCAAATTCTTTTCCTTTTAGTAACAAGTTCTGGCAAACAGCAAGAATGTGACCAGGATCCTAATTTTTCCTTTGAAGTGCCTGTTGATGACAGTAGCATTGCTGTCGAAAATTAGCAAGACTCTGTGAGTGTCTTATGTATGAAATTGTGCGAAGATTGAAGAAGATTGTGGTTTTTAAAATTAGTAACAATTATTTTAATCCATTTTGGCTGTTATCACGTGGATCTTCTGACATACCGAACCGGTAACAGGCCTATTTTTCCCGGTGAAACTAATTTTTTTTTCTGAAGGCCCGATTCATTCTTGAATCTCATGGAATTTCTTTTAGCTCCGTTTCGTGATAGCTTCTATTGAAATATTTATTTTCCCGGCAGTTTGAAGATGCATAATGTTTTGTTTACATGGTTTTCTTGGGTGCAAGTTGTATCTTGTTGCCAAAAGTTCATGAATACAATGTTCAACATCTCTTCTTGTGGTCCATCACCCGGTGAAATTTCAACTTGGTGCTCATTTAGGTTTCCTGGCACGTACATTTCTTACAAGCCTATATCTGGATGGTGCTAGTTTGTTTGCATGTTAATTTATCTACTCCCAGTGACTTCTGTTGTGTTTACCTTACCGGTGCTGTTTTGTTCAATTGGTTTTGTAACTCCAGCCTCTTTACAGCTGGTAAGTCCATACTTCCTTGCATCTCTTGCTGTCTGTTGACCTTCTGTCCTCACGCTGCTGGCATTGACACAGCTGGTCTTTCTTCACTCCCTCGGTCTTGTCTTTCATGAAAGGCTTTAAGTTGTTCAACATCGACGGGGTTCTTATAATTTTCCTGTGTTTCTGTGTTGGAACAATTGAAAATTAAGTGATTGTTTTTACTTTGGAGGTGATTAACTTGTGAACACATGCTTATGTTTCTTCCAAAAGTTACTACTCTGTCGAGTGCTAATTTTCAACTAACACGCTGAATTTCACGCTGAATAGTGGAGATCAGTGGAATAGTAGAGATCAGTGGGAGGAGAATTTAAACTAAGCGACCGCACATCAAAATGGAGTAAACAAATCTCTCCAACATCTAAAACAAGATGCCTGATGAAGACTAACGTGTCAGGGAACAACTATTTAGAGTGAAATCCCATTGTTAGTTGAAAATTAGCACTCGACAGAGTAGTAACTTTTGGAAGAAGCGTAAGCATGTGTTCACAAGTGTTGAAACAAATAGTTTTTTTCCCCGATGTTTTCTTATTAATTATTAAGGGACCTTCATACCTTGGCATCAAACCTCTTCAACACCTTTTGCCATATTGCGAGTTTGACTTCGTTGTGTAAACTGACTCGATCTGAAAACTTCAAACTTAAGGATTTGTTAAGTTTTGTTGAGTTAAAAAAAAAATCGTCATTCCGTAGATAAATGATTGTAAAACTTTTACCATTTACTTAAATTCCATAGAATTAACGCTTTAAAAAATGTGGAATAATATGTCCTGATCTTAATATTTGTGCAGTAATTAGTTCGTCACAGTTTTAGTTTTATCCCAAATGACAAACGTTTTATCCCCAAAAATACAACTTTTGAATATTATTAAGCTGAGACAGTTGCTTGATAGTTACAGCTACTAGCAAGACATGGTACCCAAAATTTAAGTTTCGAATGCAATGGTTTTATTTTTATTTAGCACTTAAGCATTGCTAAAAATGCTGGTTGTATTATTGTGCGACATCAGTATGATTTGCCGTAGGTGCCTTTATATTTAACATAAGTGCTAACAAGAAGTAAACTTATATCATGTAATCTTTGTCTGCTCAAGTATGTAAATAATGTGTCTGTAAATAACTAGAACATGTTATATCCAGGGAGTGTAGGTTTCTGCGTTTCCGCGATTCTGCGATTTTTTGCAGAAAAATGAAAGTTTCGCAGATTTCCTCAACTTTCGCAGAATGATGCAGATTTTGGTTAATAATCTACATCCGTAGCTGAAGTACTTTCGTTTGTCATCTACTCCCACTTTTTTCCGCAGCATTCATGACAAATACATGCAAAAGAAACGCCTAATCAACACGTTTAATCTCTGAGAGGTAATCCCAGGTTTATTGTTTGGAGATGGGGTGCACTACAAACTGTGTCTTAGGAGTTAACAAAAAAGTTTTAAGCTTGTTCTAGATTTTTTGGTTACCTTTCGTACAAATTATTAAACAGTGAATCAGATGATAGTATATATATGAATTAGCTACCTGCAAAGAAGTTATAAATAGTTTTAAACCAAATCTAACAAAACAACTTGTTCATGTTAAGTGTCTCTTCTCTCTACAATGCAATAGAAACTCGGGAACAGCTAATTTTGGCGACCAAAATTAAATGCAGTAAAGTTTTGAATAGCATGCAATATTTAATTATTGAAATGTATGTACTTATTACAATAACAATAAGTTTAGTTAAAAAAAGGACTTATCTTTTCCATAATTTCACTGTGGTGAAAATCATCACACTTAATCTGGTCTTCGCAACCATCATTAGAAGCTGAAAAAAAAGGGAGAAAGACATGAATAAATCGAAAGTAAAACCCATGGTGTGCGACAAAAGCCCAAAACGAACATTTTATTTATGGAAAGTTCAACTCTTGAAGATAGTTGATCTGTCTGGATATTAAATGAATAGATTGCTCTGTGATACTGACTCATGTTTCATGTAAAATGACATGTATGTTGCTTTAAACTTGTTGCTGGTTGTTTATTGGCCAAATTTGGTCCTTATCAGTCGGTCGCTATCGTGACGAATTGTCTACTTATTTTTTTAACCCAGTGATTTTTTCTATATTTTGTCTATTTTAATTGTAGATTTCATTAACTGACATACTTAATTACCACAGGGCCAATTAGCAACACTATACAGTTTAATAATCTTCTTTATCTACTACAACGAAGTGAGCGCAGGTTTCAGAACCGTCATCCATACGGTCGTAAACTGCATTTTCAGGCTTGTTTAAACTTGTCAGTGATTTTGTGAATGCAGAGGAAAGTTAACTTTCCTTTACGGATACGTCCTTTGTTTTACTGAATTTTGTGCTCGCTACAATTTTGTTCACAATTTTGTTCACAAAATTGAAGTTCAGTAGAGGTCGACAGACGGCAGCAAGAAAACGATAAATGAGTTTGCTTTTAATGAAAAATAAACTTGCAAAAACGCCGAACTCTTTTAATACGTAGTTCATTTCCACTTAATAAGGTCTATGCATTTATTATTAGAAAACAAAAACAAACTCGTGTAAGGTAAGGTTCAACCGAACCGAAGTCAAAAACATGAACGGAACAAAAACAAGTGTTCTTGTAATGTTTTTCATTTTTACTGTGACCGCAGTGTGTAAGCAAATAATTAGTGTCTACTTGGCTTACTGAATGTCATCAAAAGGGTGATAAACGAAAAGGATGCACTCGACTGAAGAATACTGCAAAATTAAGCCAATACAAGTAGACAAATGTGTATAAGGTGTGTTTGACTTTGTATTTATCTGATTATCATTAATTCCAAGCTAATTGGCTTTCATTTGTACCAATCTTGCTTTGCTTCGCTGTATCAGTGCAAATCTTTCTGATGATAGTTGGTGTCATGTGGAGTAAACTCTCCAAAACAGTGTGGTATCTGAAACCTTACAGGAAACTTGTTTATATTCCTTTTTATTTTGCATCCTATATCTACCAAACTATCTGGTATCCAGGATATAAAATTGTGTGTTAAATAATGTACAGTTGTCTGGCGGAAATTGTTTTTTTAAGTGTATGTACAAAAAATTACGTGATTTCTCAGGTGACGGCGGCGTCAGTTATCCTGGGATAGATTTTGCATATATGAGTAGAACTTCCCACACACGCCTTATACAGTACCTTACGTCTAAGGCTGGAGCTAGTTGTTTTTTCTGGGGGGCAGACAAACTGATTTTTCAACCCCAACTTTACCAATTACCAATGATTTTTTTTGTCCCCATATCCAATTTACCGGGTGGTATTGTGCCTCATCGATTTGACCGAGCAATTTCTTGTCCCATCCATTTTTCCTCGTGGCGTTTAGTCCCCAGCATCCAATTTACTAATTTATTTTTCATTCCTATCCAGTTTAACAGGCCATCTTCCATCCATCCAAATTTCCAAATTCTGTTTACCTCTCACACAGGCTGGTACCTGAAGACTAGGGACGCCCACAATACTAGCCCTGGAACTATGCACCCTTCCAAACCCAACAACTTCCAAAATTCAAAACTCCTTCATCACATCACAAATAGACCTTGGAGTGCTGACTCAAGGCCTGTTGTGATGTGATGAGGGTGTTTTGAATTTTGGAACTTTGTTGGGTTTGGAAGGAGTGCGAGCGTGGGTGCTAGTGGCTTAACTGCTTGAAGAAACAACTAGTAAAGGTTATTGAAAGTTAGCAGGTTTTGAAGTGAAAACATTTGACTTTTGGTTCAGCATTATCAAACAGTATTTGTCCTCAAAGTACTGAAAGAATTTTTTATACTAATGAATATGAATTTATTCAAACTGCTGTTATATTGTTTTGACATAAACTTGACATCACATAAAATACTGAATTTTATCCTAGATACAGTATGCTTTGTATCAAACCAGGAAAATAAAACATTTGAATAGAGCAGTAAGGTTTCAGAGATTTCAAAAAGGTATTTTACTTTTGAAAGCCGATAGGCTAATGTTTTACTTGGTAATTTAAATCAACAACGAAAAAAAATTACCGTATTGTCTCGCATATAAGCCAGTAAACAGAACATACCAAAAAAAAAAAAGTACGAAAGACAAACATTTTCTGCAAAATTTATTACCTATTAGGATGTAAATATGTTGGTACTAATTAATCAACAGACCAGCTAGTCCTGTTAAAATTAGAAAGATTAATGTTTTTTTTTATACCGTAAATCGTGGATTAAACGCCCATGGGCTTATGCAGTTAATTTGTCAAAAATAGGGGAGTGGGCTTTAAATCAAGCTTTATCAGTTTTTTAACCTTTCTAGACATCTATTACAGAAAATTCGAACCAATTTTTGCATCCTATTAATTGCTGTGAAGAAGGGAGGAGGCTTAGATGAGAGGTGCCCAGGCCTTGTGCAGGTGCTAGGAGCTAAAGGAAGAGTCCACTATTACTACAGGGAGGGAGAAGGGGCCACTAAACATAGCAAGCAGTACTATCTTTATTCACATTATAAAACTTTTAGATAATTTTTCGAAGAAAAACGACAATTTGAGGTGTGGGCTTTAACTCCACTATTTCATGATTTTGACTTCACAGCATTTTAGGGGGTGGGCTTTAGCTTCAACTGGGCTTTTAATACACGATTTACGGTAAATATCTTCAGAACGGTTGTAGCTAGTGACCTGTGATTTGTTCCATGGAAAAGCTGGCAAAAAATAAACGGTTAAAATGTTGTATTTGTAGGTCAAAATCTGTCAATAATTAGCGAAATTATTGCTATGTCCCCATGTAAGCTGCAAGCTGATTTTTTGGATAAAATTATTCGAACAAAGTATGGCCTATATGCGAGGTAATACAGTATGCTTTTTACCAACTGTACACTTGGGACGAAAAATTCCAAACTGCTAATTTTTGATGGCAATTTATCTAACTTCTAGATCTGCCACTTTCTTCAGGTACTTTGAGATGGGAACTGCTTTTTTCCTACACTGCTATGTTCCTTTGAAATAACCGTTACTCTTTCTCTTTGCCTGGCGAGTTGTTGTCGGCTCTGCACATAATGGTGACGCCATCTGTGGGCTGGAAGAGGAAGACGGGAGGCACAAAAAAGCCTGATTAGCAGCAGAGGTCTGGCGCCAGTGCTGTGATAACATTTAGAGGCATTTTGGTGTGCAGCTTCTTGTACGTGTACGTCAAGCTGGATTATTCATACTCAGAGTGCGATGTGGTGTGTGTAGGAGAGATTGAGGAGAGTTTGTACTCTAGTTCGGAAACATGTTCAGGCCAGTCGAAAATAAGAATGGGATTAGCATGCACTGACTGAAGGCCAAACACAAAATGGTGTGGAACTGCACAAAAGTGCTTCTAAAATCAAATATCCATTTCAAACCACACCTTAAGAGCCTATCCAGCATTTCAGAATTAAAAAAATTCGCTCATGAATGTGTAAGAAGCTGCACACCTAAATGTTTTCCGAACTCGTTACTGCATCGCGGACCTCTCTTGCAAATGGCAGGCTTTCCTGCACCCTCCACCTTCCTCTTCCTGCCCACAGATGGTGGTACCATCACATGCAGCAACGACGATGCCTCGCAAGGGAAAGAGAAGGATCAGTGGTAATTTGAAATATACAAAAACTATAACAGTCTAAGAAAAGAGCAGTTCCCGTCTTGAAGTCCGTGATGTATCTAGATGTTAGATAAATTGCCATCGAAAATTTGCAACTTACTTGCCCAAGTGAACAGTTGGTAAAAAGCATAATTTTTGTTTGTTGTTGAGGTGTTTTACTACAATATACAGCTGTAAATTGATGTATCTGCACTGTAAAGATCCATGGCTGTGCCATTAAAATAAATATTTTTTTTAAAGTTTCAAGTGTTGGCAAATTCATCATTTCACACAGCATTGATGCTCATAGTGGAAAGTGCAGGGTGTCTCAAAAGAAAGGCCCCACCCCAATAACTTTTTGTGAAATTTGTGTAAGAAATTAGTTTTAAAATTCGTCATTGACAAAGGAATATGCACATTGATGGAATGCAAATTGCTGGGGGCCCACCTTGAAGGACCCGTTTGGGGTTGGGAGTAATCTTAAATTTATGTGGGGGGTAGAGGAGTGATTAAGTGTTTCATTTTTCGAAACAACTAACAAGCAGGCAGACTTGGTTATGGTCCTTGTGCAAGTGGGGTAAACGGGGTATATTAGTTTGTAGGTCGGATTCTGCATTGCGAAAGAGGAAATATTTCTTAGGATTTGTTAAACTGATTTTTTTAATGGAAGAAGATTGCTTGCTTAAACAGATATTTTCATTGCGTGCCATTGCTCTCCATGACTGCAGCAAGGGTTTGCTGTCATCAACTACGCATCACAGTTCTTCCAGGAACTTATAGCCGTCCGTATTGACGTACTATGACCCAACTAAAAACGGCGACAGTTGCAACGCACTTTTCCTGTGCTTCAAGTAATGTCGCTGTTGATTTTGAAATACATGAAGCGTATTTCAACGTTTTGAGCCTCTGTGGAATGCACGCAGCTGGCATGCTACATACGAAAAGCCCAAACGACTGAGTAACACTCCCACAGTGCCAAACGAGAAGGGAAATAGGTTAGATGACAATATTGTTTTGGAGGATGGAAGGGGTGGTGAGGACAAAACTGAGGAAGTGAATCTATGCACGCTCACGTTTGCAGGAGGGGGAGAGGGGTGAAGATTGATTGGATAAATTCGGGCAAAAATACGTTGTAAGAGAAAATGAAAAACAACGTCTTAGACATAAAGTAATTTTAGAATGTTAGTATGTAGGGAGGGGAAATGTTAGCAAGCAAAGTAAAAAAGGTGGTTATTGCGTCATGTTTTTAAGACCAAAAGAGACAAAAATAGTGGGATGTGGGTGAAGTAATTCGAAAAAATGGGAATGGTTTGGGGATAAAGCGCTTCAATAGCAGAAGCAGGTCTGGAAGGTTTGGTGGGAGAGAGATCGAGGAGACATAATTGGGGGGGAACACAATGTCATATGGTATTCGAAGATCTTGCTGTAGGTAGTGAAGGCTGGAAAGGAGCTTGGTAATTTTAGAACGTTATTAGAATGGGGGGTGGGGGGTGATGCTTTTGAAGCTGATTTCCAAGCTGTTCGTTCCACATACGTCCGTCTATGACGACAGCGCCATCTGTCAATCTGTCATGCCACCGCCATCAGTCACATCGTCCATCAAAGCCAAGCGCACTGACGACTGGGTTGCCACTACGTCTTCTAGCCACAAACGTTCATCCTTGACTCACCGTCACTCCAAGAAACAACGGTCAATCGCTCAACAGCTTCCTGCAAGAGCTGCCATTCCCATGTCCGACAATCCCAATCACGACGGCTTCAACTTTGACTCTGCCTCAGTCCTGAAAGAGCTGATGACGAATGCAAATGCACGTCACCACTCCCACCTTTTTCTGCCACGAATGTGAATGCAACTCAACCACCTCGACACATAAGTAGTGGGGATTTACGATATGAGGACAGATCCCTCCCTCCCTCCACCCCGAAAAACCCGCTTTCCGCGCGCGATTTTTTGTCAATCTGGAGGGGGGGGGGGGGGGGGGCGATTTTTTGTCGATCTTGAGAAGGGGGAAAAGTGCAATTTGCTGGTTTTTTCCCAATTTTCGTCGATCTGCAGGCCCGCGCGCTTGTCGATCTGGAGGAGGGTGGGGAGTGGCACCTTTTTTCGTCAATCTGGAGGAGGGGTTGCATAAATAGACCCTAAAAAAAATTGATTCCCGCGCACGATTTTATGTAGATCTGGAGGAGGGTGCTGGCTTTTTTTCCGTTTTGGAGGAGGGTGCTGTCTTTTTTCCGTTTTCATCGATCTGGAGGAGGGGTTGTGTGCATAAATGGATCCTTTAAAAAAAAATCGCTTCCCGCGTGCGGAATCTGGAGGAGGGTGCTGGCTTTTTTCCCGTTTTCATCAATCTAGAGGAGGTGCTGCCTCACTCAAAAAAAAAAAATCGCTTCCCGCTCGGGCATAAATAGACCCTAAAAAAATCGCTCCAGCGTGCAGGATTTCGTCAATCTGGAGGAAGAGTGCTTTTTGTTATCTTTTTGCATGCTGGAAGTGTGGCCATAGCCAAGATCGGTCGAGGTCATCCATGGGAAAAGTGCCCTTCGGTTACCAAAATTTGTCCTTTTGCTACATGAATCAACTCCGAGCGGGAAATGACGTCATCCGAGGGGCTTTATAAGAACTCTAAAACGCTTTCAAAGCGAAAAAATTACGAATTAGCAGCATTTTGGGGGTCTCAAAATTGGAAGGGTCGTGCGAGTGCTTTTTGAGCTTTCACATTATGGTAACTCTAAAATGCTTTAAAGTGTGAAAATGACGAATGAGCAACATTTTGACGGTTCCCAAAACTGGAGGGGTCATGCTTTTTGAGCTTGTGGTAACTCTAAAACGCTTTAAAGCCTGAAAATGACGAATGAGCAACATTTTGACGGTTCCCAAAACTGGAGGGGTCATGCTTTTTGAGCTTGTGGTAACTCTAAAACGCTTTAAAGCCTGAAAATGACGAATGAGC